>JABMBT010004171.1:0-26594 GCA_018906895.1 Odontocolon sp. PSUC_FEM 10030002
ATAATGTCGTCCAACAAAATAGATGGCGCTGATTGAATGCACGTGCAGGGCTATACATGCTTGGCTAAGAGTTTAGTGTGTGTACGCACATAGCGAATTGGAAATAACAAATTACTTATTCGTCGGGCACATGTGTTATTTACGGCAAAAAATGTATATGGAAGATCGATGATAAGAAGTTCGAATTCTATATTATCAGCAAAAACGGGGAGAATTCAGCAGGCTGAATGCCGACGGAAGGTGGCGACAGAAATAAGAGAGAGATCAGAGAGCAGTGAGAATCAAGATGGCTGCCGCCAACTCGAGTTTATCCAGTGAAATTCCAGCCAAGAAAGAAGATGAATTTAACGAATTTTACACGGAAGTAAGTGTGATATGATTGTTGCGATTGAATCTAACGTCGTTTCTCGTCATATTTGACCTTGGATAATTAGCATTTTCCTGTTACGTAACCGATAAACATTCGGTCCTTGTGTCGAGGATGCACAAACGTCAGCAACATTTTAACTCACGATTTAACTGTTGCGAGCGATAATCGACATTTGTAACATTGAATATTAATTACTTCGTTGTTTCCTCTATCGATCTGTTCGGTGTAAAAGCGTTGAGCGTACGGTGAATCGTTTAAAAATTGGGGCAAACAATCGCGATGATTATAACCTACAAATTTTACTCTGTTCTCGGTAATGTGATAATAATGTGATATCAGGGCTGAAACAAGGTACAATTATTTTCTTTATGACAGGTCAAAGAAATTGAAAAACGCGATTCTGTCCTCACACCGAAACAACAAATAGACAGGCTCCTGCGTCCTGGATCTTCGTACTTTAATCTGAACCCCTTCGAAGTCTTGCAAATAGATCCAGCGACGACTGTAGACGAAGTCAAGAAGAAGTATCGTCGTGTAAGTAACGTCGTGCTTTGCTTTATTGATTATGTTTATTTATTTATTCAATTATTCAAAGGGAAAAATTCCCGTTTACGAGTTTGTGTATGACTTAGCGATGTAAAACAATTGTAGTTACTAGAGCTAAGTGAGAAAAATGATAATTTTACTAACTAGAGTTAAGATCTAGGACAGAGCAATGACAAATCGCAAGATCTTAAACGGAGATCTAAATCCTTAACACGAAATTGTAACTGAGTTGTACATGGAGAGAGCTTTTCAGTAAATATTACTGAATCTTTTTGGAAATCGTGGGACATTTTATTGGTATTCAAAAAATTAGTGACTGCACGGTAAAAATTACTAAACCGCATACTAAAAATTACAAGTAATCTGGACAAATTCTGCTAAGTGTTCACTAATTTTCAGTGCGTGGTTCGGTAAATTTGAATACGTAATATGTAATTTTTTTGTATACCAACAAAATGTCCCACAATTCCTGAAAATGTTCGGTAATTTTTACGGGAAATTTTTCTCCGTGTATACATATCACAAAGTTATCGGCATATCGCACGATCTTAAACAAATAGCTAAATCAATAAACATGAGATCTTAACAGAGTTGCATAAATATCACAATAGGTGACATATTATTGAACAAGCTTACGTGTACTAAGAGCTTTGGCCGCAGCCTAACTTAGTAAAAACAATTGTATACTTGTTATTTTTATACAGATGTCAATTCTTGTGCATCCTGACAAAAATCAAGACGACGCTGAGAGAGCACAACAAGCTTTTGAAAGTAAGTTTCGATCCATAATTAGAGAGAGAAAATTGAATGAAACTAAAGAAATTAAAGAGCAAACATTTTTGATCCTTTGAGCTTAAGGATACTTTTTTGTCAATCGATTTTAACTTAAGATTTGTTTCAGTTGTTAATAAAGCATGGAAGACTTTAGAGAACGAAGAGACAAGAGCAAAATGTATGGATGTTATAGAAGAAGCAAAAGCGAGAACGGATCATATGGTAAATACTTTAACGATATTTTGGATTGATATTAGTTACCGTCAGGCTTTATTTTATTCAGATCACAGAGAAGAAGAAAAAATTGAAAAAGGAAGGAAAAGATAGTAGCGGGGTTCCCGCGCTCGAGGAAGAAACCGAAGAGGGATACACGCACGCAGTGTGGGTCATGACGATGAAATTATTCGCTGATATGGAGCGCAGAAGGTAACTTTTCAATATGCGATAAAAAATCGTCGATACGCAAGTAACTCCCGATATTTATGAGCAGACGAGAACTCGCGACGAGGGACGCGGAACAGCGCAAACGAAAACGGGAAGAAGAATTGTCCGCCGAGGCGCAAGCAGCGATGGAGAAGGAATGGCAACGAAATTTCGAAGAATCTAGACAGTCGCGGGTAGATAGTTGGAAAGCGTTTCAATCCGGTTCCGGAACTGCGACGAAGCAGAAGAAACCGAAAAAAATGAAAGCCTTCAGGCCTCCTAAAACAAAGGCGGAATCTCGATAATGAATCAAAGTGTGATGTTTGATTTTCGATTAAAGTGTGTTTGTGTGTGTGTGTGCGTGAAAAAGAATGAATGATACGAGTCTGATTAAAAATACGATAAAATGAATAACAAATGCCGACGTGTGTTAAGAATGCCTAATATAGTAGATATCGTGCGAGTGAAATTAGAGTTTGTGCGTCGTTATGTATGTAAAATGCACAATTGATCATTATTTTACGCGATAAGTATAAGTTTGTCAAGATCGTAAAGCGAAACGAACAATTACTATCATTTCTCTGCGAAAAGCTGGATACATATATTTAAACGAAGAGTCAATCCTTATTATAAATGTTAAGGCAATCAATTTTTGTATGCTGCAAATCGATGTTGAAAGGTACTCGATTTACCTTTATCCCACTATCCGGTCATCGAGCGATTTGTTCTCGATGATTTCATATGATTTATTATTACACGTGAATACATAACACTCAATAGCGATTTTTTGTTTCACCTCCCCCGCCCGCCTTCGCGCTCATTAACTAGTAATCATGAACGATAATCATTGCAAAACTGTTGAATTTGTCGCGACATGGAAGAAAAACTATTAGAAACGTGCGATAGAGTTAAATTGTATTATATCTATCAAAAGTGACTTTCTTTATATTGTTCTGACTCTTCTCGGCGCGATCAATAAATGTAATATTTTTTTCGTCCATTGGTTTAGACTTTTTTCCCAAGAAATCGCGTTCGAATTATAAAAAAATGAAAAATTACATTCGCGCGTAATTTCAAACATAACCGATACTACTGTAGTCATTCGAAGTTATCGGCGCGCGCAACTATCAGAGTCAAGTGAAATTTAAAAAACATACAATTTTTTATTCGAATGTATGTAATTCCTAATACAGTTTTTTCTCGGATATCGTAATCGTAATGCGGGTCCATCTGGAGAAAGAAAAAGAATCTTATCTCGTGCTGTTAATTTTGAAATTGACCATAAATTGTCGAGAATGTCAACGAGAAAGAGAAATCGGAACTGTTTTGCAATACGACGTATAATTATATGCTAACGATCATCAACATTAACCGTAATAGTACAATTTAGATGATTTTGCCCCGCGGGTCGTAATCATTCGCTATTACGTTAATTACATTAATTTTATTTCATTCCAATTTTCCAACTAATTCGATTCAATCCCATCCCAACATATATAACTTTCGTTTCCTGTGAAGTCTAAGGACTCGCGCGAGACGATCGCGTTTCCTGACTACGCGACAATTCGCCGGAATGCATTTCATCCGGAGTCGCGCGTGACTCGCGTACATTCATATATCGATATAGAGTCCCAAGCCGGAATATCCCCCCACCCCCCTTTACAATCTTTGACATATAGCGTGTTAGCGACAGGCAGGAAAATATCCCCCCACCTCTTACACGCCAAGTTCCGCAGGTATGTAGCAGCAGCACGTATGCGCGTATCTATCTATAGATATATAATTTACCTTGCTGTGTGTCTACATACCTGAAGCTGACAGTCCTGGCAATCGAGGCGCATGCGCGAGTCAGGTGTGCGAGCGCGTCGTGAACCGAGAGAGCAACAGGTAGCATTTGCTCACGTTTTTTCCTTTCGAATTTCGTGGTGCCACGATACCTGGGACTGGAACCATCCACGTTCTCCGCTGTCTCGATAATCCTGCAGACGATCGAATTTCAATAATAAAACGCGACTAAAGGAATATTTCTTCGAATCACGAGGTTAGAACCAATCGCCATCGGGATTAAAAAAAAATAGACTTTCGCTATGGTGTGCGTGCATTTTTATCTCTGTGTATGTGTATCGGTTTATAGTTCCATATAAAAGTGTTTGATAAGTGTGTGAACCGGCGACTTGTTCAGAATTGCATGCGATACACTCAATTATTTGCTGACTACGGGACTACGATGTATATATTATATACGTCGACTAATTGTTTCTGTTCATCATTATAACTATTCATGGAACTGTTCTTGTGCGTGCATGCATGCGTGATACCCTCGTTCGAGACATTCCATACGCGTGTACGGTAATATAGGAAACGAAACAAGGGTGCGGCGTTGCTCGTCGATCTATAGACGAGTTTTATAGTACAGTGTGTACGCGCTTGTTAACGTATGACTTTACGTTTATGTTATATATATATGCTCGCTATTTCACAATCGAAACATCTATCCTCGGGTAGCCAAGCAGCGGAGCAAATCCTATTCGAGAATGACGAGAAAAAACTGTCCTTACGAGGGATAAAAAAAAGTCGCCGGTGACAAATTTCTCAGTCAGCTGAAGCTGGATCTCGAGAGTCGCGGATAACGTGAACGGCAACGACTTGTATTAGCCTTGGCAGGCGCCAAGAAAGCTGTAATAAAAAAAAAAGATTTTTTTTCAAGAGATTCTTGAGTTTTTCCATCATCTACGAATCGGGTTTATTACTCGTTCGTCGTTAATATCGGTCAGTTCGGGACTGAACTATATTTCTTCTTTCGTCGGGTTTTCTTCAAACCTTTTCGTGGAAAATTTCAAATGACCGATAGACGGTAACTTTTGTTCTTCGTACGTATTTTCTGTGCGCCTGTGGGTTTGTGCGTATGTGTGTGTCAGGAATCCGGGAACCGGTTGGGCTTTGGGAACATCCTGAGAAATGAGGGGCACTCCCGAGGTTGATCAGGTTTGTCCTCATCGGCGGAGACTCCTTCTCGGTTGAACGGCCGTTCGTAACCGGCGGGTTCGTCATCCTCATGTCAACTGAGTACGATGTCAACGACGAACGTGCAGCTAGAGATCAGCAGCAGGCAGCAGACAACGTGCGCCGAAGAGGAACAGCAGCATCACGGGTAAAGACCGATGAAGCTAATATATGTATATATCGATCTATTGTTTCGTCCTTTGTTATGAATTTACAGACATCGGAGAAATGGTCAGATTTTTGCGGTATTTACACATGCCTCGCATTATTGTCGTGTAAATTATATAGGACTCACAAAAATGCAATTACAAGATACACCAAAATAATCCGATTCAATGATTTAGTATAATTTGTTAAAGAAGTTTGAAATGGTGCTGGAAAAAAGTTGAAAATTTACAGTTTTTTTTATTGTTCGTGTTAAGTTATGTCAACTCTGTGCAGAAAGTCTCGTTTTACCTCGGCTTTCTATGTCGTAACATAAAATATCGTACGAAACTCATGGGGACTTTTTAACGAGTGTGTAATCACACGAGTTCCGCACTTGTATCGTAATATACTATTTCCGGACTTGTATTATAATGTACTATTATCGTACTCTAATCGCAAATGAAAAATATAACGAAAGCGAGCGAAGAATATCCGTGTAGCAATCAAGTTTTGACGACTTCGGGCAAACACAGTTAGCGATGATTACGCGCGCTGTTTAAGTACAGTTCATTACGGCGGTAAAAGCTTATAATTGTTCGGGTCATTAAGGTATGCGTCGAGGTTTAGTTTCACGATTCATTGGCGTCGACGCAACGCCTTCTTCACGACCAGAAACAGTTTCGTCTGCAAACAAATCTTGAAGGAATTTACCGACGAGTCTTTTGATGCAATTCCCACACGAATTCAGCAAGACCTTTTCACCAGATTTGACGGAGGAATGTAGAGATTTATACATACATAGACGTACGATGTATGAAATATAACTCATCGCAAACTCGTTTGGTTGGTGGACACTCGAGATCGTGTTCGCTTACGGTGTCAGTCACGTTCTGTGGACGATCTTTTTCAATGTCAATGACTGCTGGTCCTTCGCAAAGTTGACCCCGGCATGCAAACGTGCGATTCGTCGATAATCTGTTTTTTATCCGCAGCAATCCTGAACGCTGGAATTGAAGTTTTAGACAATGTCGGCAAAGCTGTTGCTCGTGTTTTTTGTCGGTCAGGTGCTTAAAAATTTATCATTTTTAGAATTTATAAAAGTTTAGTGCCAAGAAATTGATTAAATCGAATGAGATCACACCGTTAGCAAAAGTTTTCATTGCGAATGGCATTTTGCCAATGGAAATCAAGGAAATATCATTCAATATCATTACCATTCATTCCCATTGCGAATGATATTTCCAAAGGGGGTCAATGAAAAATTATACATTCACATTGACAAAATGCACTTGTAATGAAGATTAATGTCAAATTTTACAGTTAATTAAATGGAACGTGATAAAACACTTAGCAAAAATGGTTTATCCTAATGATATTTTATGAATGAAAATCAATGAAAAATCATTCAATATCATACCACTCATACCCATTGCGAATAATATTGTCAAAGGGAATCGATACAAAATTATTCATTCATATTGACAAAATACATTTTTAATGAAGACTAATGTCATATTTTACAGTTAATTAAACGGAACGTAATAAGACACTTAGCAAAAATTGTTTATCCTAATGGTATTTTACCACTGAAAAATCAATGAAACATCATTCATTAGTCATTACTCGTATTGGCAACTTGCCATTTGAAGTATTTTTGCTAAGAGTCCGATTCGTTCGAGAGAGACGTTCGATTTAATCAACTGTGAAATTTGATATTAAACTTAATTAGAAGTTTATGTGAATGAATAAGTTTCCATTGATTCCTATTGGCGAGATACCATTCGCAATGTGTATTTTTGTCAACGACACCTGTACAGCCAATCCGATACGATCGGCGCGACTGAAACGACAAAACTTGCGAGACGAGATAATTTCGAGAAAAATCGGATAGCAACTTTTATTAAAAGTAAAAAAAAAAATACCTGTTACGATACACGTTAACTGGAGCGCAATCAGAGTCCCACACGTCGAGAAACGTGTGTGGTTCGAGGATCTCGATAGAGCCTGAAGGGAATCTATGGCGCCAGAGTGGCGAGCCAGGATATGCTTGGCTATATGCAACTGCAATTCGTGTTTCGTTGCGCGAAAACTGTTCTACTGTTGTCGAGTGAGTTCGAGCACACAGCAGATCGCAGAGAGGCAAAAGGTCTACCGGCGTCTTGGCGCTATCTATACATCGCGTCGAACAGCGCGGGTTAGTTAAAAGCGCTCCAAAGAGAACGGCGTCATTAAACTTGTACTTATTATACAGCCTAGTGGCATAATACACTCTGTCGCTTTGCAAATTACAACTCGCACGATAATTATAAACACACGACACTTATTACGTCCGTAATCATAGTTTGTTTCTGTGATCAAAATTGAAAGCGTCATAAAGATCGTACAGATCTTAGACATAAAACTGAGTCAAATTTCAATCGGCAACTTGTCTTTAATCTTTCGCTATACTGACACTTTAATAATCTGTCTGCTCCATTTGTAAAATTATTCATGAACCAATTTTATGAATTTTATTTTGTTTTACATTAAGTTATACCATTCGAAGGATAAGATTGCGTTATCAATTCTATATAAAGCAATGTATATAGGCATATAAATGTATGATCCTTCTGGAAATACTCTGCATTTGCGTATAAATAGACAATGGGGTCCATCCGAACAATCGCTGGAGATGATACTTGCAAATATGTGTCCGCGGTACCGTCTCTTTCGCCGCTCCAGCAATCGTACCTTAAACCTTAAGGTTGAGTAACGGTACTTCCGTTCTCGCATACCAATACCCTGCCCTATCCGAGGAACTCGTTGCTCCACGTTTATCTTTGAACATGTACAACTCGATTCTTCACGAATAGCCGGATTGCACAGCTTTGCACTCGCATACAGGTCGAGTTTTGTTGTGTTACGGGTTAGACTTGTCCTGCTTGGATGGTGGCAACGAGCTCTCACGAGATCCGTACGATGAACATCTTAAAAATTCGAAAACTCGTCCTGACCGCGACTCCACCTTT
This sequence comes from Odontocolon sp. PSUC_FEM 10030002, assembly GCA_018906895.1. Classification (NCBI taxonomy): domain Eukaryota; kingdom Metazoa; phylum Arthropoda; class Insecta; order Hymenoptera; family Ichneumonidae; genus Odontocolon; species Odontocolon sp. PSUC_FEM 10030002. The sequence continues at coordinate 8,272 of JABMBT010004171.1, forward strand.
CAGACGGTACGAAAGTGTCGTTCTCATCCGGTTCCACTGTTTCGACTTGCATTGGAAAATTGACCAGCACGTGTCATTCCAACACCTCGTACGATTGATCTTTTATTTTTCTTTCATACACAGCGACATACATATATAGAACAGGATGAGTCACTAAGTTTATACTATTGCAGTTGCATTATAAACGAGTGTGTCTCATCGTGTGTCGAAATATAAAAAAAAAAGGAAACACGAAGAATGTAGGAGGAATATGTGGTATATAGTCGGAGAATAGTATTTATTCGAGTCTCGAATTTCCCCCTCTGTTACCGACAACAATCTTTCCATCCTCTTCGTCCTGTCGCTTCGTTCTTCTTCTTCTTCTTCTTCTTCTTCTTCTTCCTCTTCTTCTTCTTCTGTATGCCTAACGTGGTCGACGACGACGTCGACCACAGTCACTGTCCTCGTGTGAGCGCAGGCAAACGGGGAACCGCCGCCGGCACATAGGTAGACGAACCGCTCGGGACCGCGGTCCCGGATACTCCTGCCACCGCCGTCGTCGCCGCAGTCTTCGCTCTCTTCGTCACCCAGGGCCGTAGACATCCGCTGTACTCTTGCCAGCAAAATAAAAACGAAAAAAAAAAACGTGAACGACATACTCCACGCAATCTGTTCTTGAGAAAAGAGAAATTACTAGAAAAAGCGAAAAGAGAATTCGTGGTTTATCAATATTCTGTCCAAAGGTCCCTAAACAGTTATAAAATTGCCCAGTTAGTATCGTCATGATCAATAATTTGTGGTAAAAAATTCAAAAAATGATCACTCAAATGATTTGACCTGGGTCAAAATTTGACTTAAAACTGTCTTACTCTCAGGTCAAAGTTATTTAAATCATTTTTTTTGCAGTTACTGAAAACAGGATCATTTTCCAGACGATCTTTTTTTTTCATTTTAGTGAAATGGAGTGAAAATAAATTTTTGCGTGGGACACCACGTTGAAATCGGAAGGTACACATCGTTGAGAAGAGTCGGAACTTGCGTCGAGTGACTCAAAGAGTCATCGGGGGGATAAGGTCCCCGATGGGGGGGGGGGACGACGAAGACGACGACGACGACGGTCCCCTTACACGGACCGCGGCGTATCCTGCGACCCGACGTGCCGTTATGGTCATGCCGCGTGGTTCGCGAACCTCTCACGTACATAGATAGACGGAACACAACTGCCTACTAGACAGTTTTCTCCAATACACTCTCGTTGCTCGCTTTGTACACACAGAAATGTATTATGTATGTATATATATGCACTGCACGTTAATTTACGTGATTATATACATATATATGCATGCGTGTGTCGGAGCATATACGTGGAGAACACGACACATCGTACACGCGAAGAAACTGACATTATGCATGTTTTGCTATCTATCTATGTATGTAAGATTTCGCCAGCGTCCGGGGACTCCCCGTGCTCTCGGTTGCTGCACGTGGATGTACCGATCGCACGCGTGTGGGCTACTCTCGGCATCAGCAACAGAAACAGCTCCTACCGGAGCTCCTGTGTAACGAGTCAGGAACTGACTTACCGATGAAGTGCACCTACACGTACAGGATGAGCGTAGGCGAAATATCCAAAGTAGCTCCAAAGTTGGTTCAATTCTGTATATCGAGTTTACGTAGAGCAGTTTGTAGTTAATCTCGAGTTAAAATCGAAGCATGAAATCAGGTCATAGAAGAGAAGAAAGAGAAAGGGATAGGATTGATCGAGATGACTGATTTATGAACTTAAAACTGCTTGAGTTCTTGCTCTTTTTAGAACTCGGATAGATGAAAAGTGGAGAGAGTCAGTTGATTCTGCTGCTGCTGCTGCTGCTGCTCCTGCGGAGTAAACTGAGTATCGGAGCAGAAGAGCGAGAGGTAAAAAGAGAGGACAAAGAGAGGACGAAGCCCTCGGGGGATCGGCGTTGGAAATATATAGGGTAAATGGTACAGCTATCGGTTCTTTAAGAAACGGAAGATTATCAGTCATCGGCATATTTTTATCTCTTTCGTTCCAATGTGTTTCACAGGCCATCGACTGTAAGGTGACTGACAAGTATACCACTTGCTCTACCTACGCTACATCCGAGAGACTGTAGTAAAAACCTACGGCTCGAGAAAGAGAGAAAGGGAAAGAGAGAAAGACAGAGCGATATACTCAAGACGCCCCCGCTGCTGTACGAAGAACGTCTCGTATCCGCAGCGAGTTGGAGAACGAACGGATAGTGGTGCCGGGGCACCCGCGCGCGCGAGAGGAGAGCAAGCAAAACTCTTCGCGAATATAACCGTAGCGGCGCGTATAAAATCGAGATTTCGATAGCCGACACTTAAACGAGAGACCGCGTTACCTCATATTTCGAATTTAAGACTCTTACTTGAAAGTTAAAAAAGAAAGGAAATCGAATAGAATGAATTTTGACGTAACGGTCGTGAAAACAAATATTTGAGAACGTTAGAGTATAAATATAAATATATTCTAGAATTTAGTCCCGATAGTCGATGCTGTGCGGGACGGACAGAGCGACATTGGAGAAAGTAACAAAGTACGAAATCATGAACTGTTGAAACTGTGCGCGGAAAGTCGAAACGGATATAAGGATCAATGTGTTCTCCGCGAAATACAAAATTTTGCTGTTTTATATATATAGATAGTCGTTCAGAGAAAGATGCTGCAGAACGTCCTGGAAAAGTTTGAAGCGCGTGCATTCGTGTGGATTGCGACGAGCGGTTTGTTTCTGGAGTTCTGATGTTGGAAGTCTAGCCGCAGATAGTATATACCTATACAGAACCGCTGGATCGTCGCACACCGTTAAAACCGCCGATACGTCGATATCGCGTTGCTTGCCCCGCACTCGCCGCATCAGTTCCGTGTATAACTAGTTGTAGTACCGGAGAGTGTGCCGCGGCAGCGATAAGAGTATGAGAAACACCTTTGCAGTTGCCATCGACTCCGGCTTGAAACGACGGGTAAGATCGAGCCTCCGCAGAAGTGAATATTCGATGCAACGACTCTTCGCGATCCTTCGATTATAACCGACGATCATTGACTTCGACGATCGATTATCGAATGATAATACACTCGTAAGACCAACAGTGCGACGGAGTTGTAACACCGACCGGAAACCGCGAGTTTTGACGAAGCGCTCTCGTGTACGTATTCATTATGTATTTCCGATTTTTCTGCTGATGAACGGCGTAGATGGTCGATCAATTCCAAGGTGGGAGTGCGAGAGTCACGCTTGTCGGTTTTTTATTCGATATACTACAGAATACAGTAAGATAACGATATAGTGTTTAGTTTGTACTCGTGGTAATTCATTGACGATAGTTATAAAATAAGCGACCGTTAGGACAATCAATTATTGAATGATTATACACTCGTGATATCAACAGTCCAATGGATTATAATAACGAGTGGAGAAACCGCGAGTTTTATCAGAGTATAGTCTCGTGCACGTTTTCCTTATTTCCGATTCTACTGGTGGAGAACAACTCATCGAGTGCACGCTCGATCATTTCCAAGGTGGGAGTGCAAGAGTCACGCTCGTTGGTGTGTATTCGTCTATAGTACAGTATATATAGTCGGTATAGAGGATAAGCAGCTTCTCTCGTATAGTTTCACGGAGTCTCAGTGTACTATACCTTGGAAGAAATGTACGCGGAGCTCTGGTCGTGTCGGTGGTAGCTTGGGAGCCTTGTGCATTATACTGGTACGTGCCTCGAGATCGCGAGTCGCAAAAAACTTCCTACCGGCCGGACGTACAGTGTACAACGACGACCAACAAACGCAAGATCGAATCGAGTGGCTTGGTCGTCGTCGTCGTCGTCGTCGTCGACGTCGTGAGTGAACTGCAATGCTTGTACGATCATTCGATCGATCGCAATCCTCGGAATCAGAGAAAACCACCGCGACTCTCTTGTGGCTTCGCGAAATCATTCCTCGAACGATCCGGCAACTGATAACGAAATAATGATAAACGAATCGTTGATCAGCAAACGTCCCGGTACCGAACTTCAGTTTTATCTAAAAAGTTCAAAAATACGCGGGTATAGATTCATCGATATTCTTTCGTGCGATTGATCAGACAAATTTAATTGGAGCAATCTAAGAATAGTCGTCGCACGTGTGCGAGTAGTGTCCCTGATAATGTGTAATGCTTATACTATTATTGTACGTTGGCAATGAATTTATATTGCGATACAGCTTCTATAGTCACGTGGAAAAATGACGTTTTGTGTGTTTTCTTTTTTTTCTCGATGAACGCGTCACAGAAGAACGAAGGCCGATCAGCAGCAGCAGAATCAGTGGTCGAGGAGGCGAGGAAGTGCAGCAGCAGCAGCACCAGCCGCTAGCAGGAGTCCCGTAGACAACTCCAGTCAAGGACGTAGGTGCGCGAGATGCGGAGGAGCCTTCGGTAGATTTTACAACACCGGGGCCTCCTGTCCGCGTTGCAGGCACAGAGTGTGCCGGCAGTGCCGTGAGTTCAGGGGGTCCACCACAGGCAACAACAAGGGGGACCAGGGAGTCGACTGGCTTTGTGCCGTTTGCCACAAGATCGCGTGAGTCAATACATAATGCCGCCTATTCGAATCCTTCAAGTCGTTCGAGCTTACAGCCGCAACTTTGCGAGTCGATGTTGTCGACGATGGTAGCCGTGAGTCGGCGATAGTATTGCTACATCGACGAACGGCTACCACCAGTAAACGGACACCAACAAAGACCGGACAATGCCTGACTCGTGCCCTCTTCGTTTTTTCAGAGAACTCCACGCTGCAACAGGAGAGTGGATATACGAGGCCGCCTCGGTCACCTCGCGTCGTTTCGTCGCTGTCAAGAAGAATTCGCCGGTTGATATTATCAAACGCAGCATCCGCCGAGCTTGGACCATCAACGGTAAGCGAAACCATGCTCGAGAACATTCAGGTGGATTTATTCCACGTGTATTGGTTGCAGAGATTTAATCGTCGATGTTTCAGGTCCTCCGGCGCGGTGGTCCGTCGCAAGAAAGTCACCGGAGTTCAGGATTTACAGGAGTCTCCCGATTCGCGAAAAGATTTATTCGAGAACCGAGGAAGACGACATCGAGGAGGAGAGTTCGCCGTTGCCACAGGTATCCGAGGTACTCGCGGGGAATGATGGTAGTAATTCGCTCGTGAGTCATTCGGAGATTGTTGAAAAAAACGTGAATCGAGAGAAGTGCAAGGGAAACGATGTAGTAGTCGACGATTGCCGTGAGCATGTAGTTGCGCGTAACGAAGCATCAGCCGCAAGCATTTCGAACGAGTCAGGAAACTCGACGGGAAACGCTAAACTCATCGAGAAGAAAAAACAGCTCGAGGACGTGACGTCATCGGACTCCTTGAAAACGAGAAAAAACGAATCGTCGACGGTCTTGTCTCCGATTGACAGAACTAAAACTGAGCACACAGATACGAGTTCCGTTCATGGTACTCTGGAATCCAACAGTCCGAGAGTTTCTCTGATCAAACCACCGCGGATTCTAGCTAAACTCGGCGTACCTGAAATCAAGCAATCACCCAAGCATGGAGATAGGAAATCGAATATACCGATATTTAGAAGGAGTTCACGGGAGTTTGAGGATATCGGGAGTCCTCAAGAGACCGCGAAGCGCTCCCTGATACCGCAGCGGTAAGTTTATAGATTTTTTAACTTGGATATGATTTTTCACAATGAATTTGTTTGAACAGACACGCTTACGATTTTTTCAGTTACCGAGGAAGCACGGACGACCTGAGAAGAAGTCGCGAGGATATCAGCGTACCGTGTCTTATTCCAAAATTATTTTCACCGCGAAACAAGGAACAGGATAAATTAAAGCGTCAGGACAGCAAGGACGACGTTCGCCATATCGCAAAGGGAAATCGCCGAGAATCAAAGGATATCCCAAAGGAGGAAACGCGTATCAGTGTCTTTTCCAATGGACGCGAGGAACAGAAAAGCGGAATAAGGATATTTCGCAGAGACAGCAGAGAGGACGTGGGCAGAGATAACGCGAGTCTACCGAGTCTGACAGTTTTGCGAGGTAAGCAATCGTGCAAGGACGAGAAACAAGAGAGAACGGCGGAGGCAGGTCGCGTGGGTGATACGATATCGATATCCAAGTCCTGTGCGATCGAACAAGGCAAGACGGGTTCTAAGGCAGTATCGAAACAGGAGAGAGACGTGCTCAAAACGAAAATTATTGAATGCGAATCTGGAATTGTCGAAAATTCCATTGCCAGTCAGTCCTCGGACCGAGAGAGCGAAATAATTATCGAAGAGTCTACGAAAATGGCGAACGAAAAGACTATAATCGAGGAACGTCTGGACAGTCCGGAGGCGAAAACAATTTCGAGCTGTGAAGAGACTGCGAAGAGTGCTGAGAAAGAAACAGAAGGAAAGGAGGATGAAGAGGAAGTCGGAACCTCCAGAGACTCTAGCACGGAAAATTTAGAGGTCGTCGAACCGAGTGAACCGATTGCCAAAAGTAAAGACATATCCGTCGAAGCCGGTAACTTCAGCGAGACGGATTTCGCGGGTGCCATTGTCGGGGAGAGAAAATCAGTGCCACTCGACTCGGGATATTTGAAAAAAATCGATGACACGCAAGTTGTGCGACGAAAGTTCTCAAAGGAAGAATTCTCGAATCCCGACGATACCGACGAGACGCCGAACAGGCGTTCTTCGAGCGTAAGTCGATGATCGATTACTCTAAACGCTGGATTCAACGAAGGCACAATGTTTTTTTTTTTTTTACAATTTTTACAGCATTTATCGCCCGAAGCGAGTCCTCTCAGCACGCGATCCTCGAGATACAGTCCACGGGAGAGCGAGAGCGAACCGACTCCGGCACTTCCACGAAAAATTGGAAGCGGAGACTCTTGCACGGCATCTCAAAGAATCCGGGACGCGATAACGAGAACGAGACGAGAATCGAACAGCAGTGCGCGATACGAGAGCAGCGGTAGCGAGAGCGTCAGGTGAACATTTGATCTGCTGGATCAATTGAGTTTGCGAATTTCAACTGAATTTTATAGTGTATCGATCATGTACGTTTTTTATTCGCAGACTCAGCGAATCCGGTCTTCACGGCTATGCCGATATTGCGAGGAGAGTAAAATTCTTTGGAGGCGGCAGTAACAGTCCGGGACCTTCGCCGGGAAGCGACGAACCGGTACAACGCGATAGCGCGACAAGCGCTGGCGAGGATGAGCCGCACGAAGATTGTCACTCACGAGGTCCCGGTACTTCTCAGGGACGAACAATGCTTCGACGACGTCGACAGTTCGATGCTCAGGGTAAGCTACAATTTCTACTGTATCGGATATCGTGGAAATTAATTATGAAATCGACAATCCCGCGAGATTCGTCCCTTCGGTGAATCAATACGACGTCGAGTCAACGCGTCGTTCGTCGCCATGTGGCGTTCAACGATTATGATAAGCGCCATTGATTATCGAAGCCTTTTGTCATCGTTGTCGAGGCTACAATCCACCCAACGTCCGGGTCAGTATTCCCCAAGGGCCGAGAAACATACCACAGACTCAATTTATCCGCCGTTCGAGTTGAGATATCCCTAGTTCGGAGTTTGGATAGAATTCGGATATTTTGATCAACACTGTAACATCGCGATCGATAGTCCGGACAATAAGAAACACTTTCGCTGTATCTCGTAATATTCTAGGAAACTCAGACAGCAGAAAGATAATTTCAATGAGGAGATAGAGCATTTTTTTTTCTACTTTTTTTTTCTTGAGCCACAATACGGCTCGTTTGCCATTTGTGCTAATAGCATCATCCAGCTCTGTGAGAAACTCAGTACTCGTATACGAGACACCGAAAGCTTCGTACAAAGAATGGAGATGACGAGGATTCTTCAACTCTTTTTAACCGTCTTCGTATCTATGTATTTTCTCATATTCTACGCGGCTGCGTGTGTAGTAATGTATTTACTATGGACTGGTAATCACTGACTACCTCAAGTTAGTCACACGAGAAGCCAAGTATAAAAACGTACAGCACCGAACTAACGACGACGACAATGACAACAAGAGTGTCGTCACGATAACGACTCGAGACACGTAAAGGTATACTACTGAAATAATACATATCACATCGAGTTCGGTATAATCACGAGAAGATATTGTTTCTGTGCGGTGGTCAGTGATAACGTGTGTGGAGAATCGTTCACACGTCTCGAGCAATCTAAGGAAGCAACCTCCAAAGAATATTGACAATAAGTGCGATAGATCGAGAAATAAGATTGTTATCAACAGACATCGGTCACGACGCGAGTGTCACGACGTGAAGAACAAGCAAATCACGTAAACTTTAGTCAAAGTGAAGCGCGAGCGAGCGAGTAAGTCGTTCGGCAGCGCGAGGCAAGCTGAGCGAGGCGAACCGAAGCGGTTCTGCGGGGAAGAAGGCGACGTAGGTATATAATAGTGTAACAACGTCCACTGTTTCACTCTACAGTGCGCTCACCTGCGAATCTACCGGGTGTTCGAGAGTAAAAGATTCGATTCAAAAGCGTAGGAGATGTACCGGATATTTCTACAGAAAAAGAGATCGTCTTACGATGCGGCACGCGTATGTGGGGAAACCCGAGAATTCATGGGGGTCAGGCCAAAAATTCAAGAGTCACGTGAAACGACCACCTGTTCCATCGCTGTTCCAAGTTCGTAACGCGACACGCTTCGTTCGGCCACGAGTCACCCCGTATGTCTGGATGCAGCGGTGGTATTAACCGCGGCGAGGAACTACAGACTGTGCATGTGTCTGTGTGTTCCGGCCATGCTCGTACCTGCTGCTGTTGCTGTTGCGGCTGTCGAGTCTTTCTGGGTTCCAGGTGCGCCTCCGCAGCGTGACTCGCTCGCTCAGTTTAGCGGCGATAGCCCACGCGAATTGGCCGGTCTCGGTGGGCAGTGTGTCCTGGCCCCGAGTACATCGGACTGACCCGCGATTCTTCAGACACTCGAGACGTGACTCGTTGCATTTAAGTTGCGCTCGCGACCCCGACCTGCAAGAATCCGCGTGTATCTTCTTAGTTCGCTTTATAAACGTGTTATATAGATTTGACTTGACAGCAATGAAACCTTGGTGACCCCCGAAGATCGTGGTTTCTGCACGATATACCGACACTCGTTCGTTCTCCGTGGTGTCCTGACCCTGGATACGCAAGAATGATCGCTCGTCGTTAACCGGCCGTTTCCACGGTAACGCTTTAGGTCGCCCTCGTGACCATTAATTGCACCTGGACCCTTCCCGACGTTGTGTATTTATAGAATTATTGCGACAATTCTCGTTACCGGTTTGTTGCTCCGGAGCGTATTCGAGTGCTTAGAACGTAGAGCTTCACGATCGTCGGCTCGAAAGTGTCTCTTGAATTTCCATCAGGATAGTCATGTGTTTCTTGCATTCGATACTCTCAGGGTCAACGAAATATTGTACTCTTGTAATCGTTGTTACTTGCGGCCAGGTAATTAATTAGCGTAATACCTGGTGCACACCCTCTTCTAGCGTGATCGCGAGACTCGTTTCTTCTTTTGGTATATTATTATTCGCTTTTCCTCGATTCTCCTACGCACGATATTCGACCGGTGCTCACGCAATTAATTAATACATTTGCGTGTATAGACTTTGCAACGAGAGTGAATCAAGAGAAATAAAATGCGGCGCTGATTAGAGATTGACGAGAATCGAGCAGTAACAAGTGGAGATTGTTAATTGACGATCGAGTGTTGAACAAACGATAATTTAGTTTCTTTCATGTATTTTTTAAAGGTTCACGAAGAAGAGGCAGATCTCACGCGAGAACTTGCTGTGGCGAAGAGTTGCAAAATCTTCAGGCTCTTCACGTGATCGGTCGTGGCGGTGGACGTCAATCGAGTCCACCGCAAGGGCAGGAGGCACCGAATCCCGACTACAGGCGGCTCGTATTCATCAGCTCAGATTCGTCGTCCGGACGCGAGGAAGACGACGCCGACAGCAGTTGTTCTGGATCCTCTTACCTGAACGGTCTGCCGAGAAACAGTCACGCACAGGGTCTCGAAGACTGCGATTGGGATTATTTCGAGAGCGGTACTTTGCCGTTGCCAGCCGGAATCTCGGACGGTACGATCAACGCCGGCCACGTCGGAGTCGATCCAGGTCTTTCCCGGGATTGGAGTTGCTGTCCCGGGCGGGGCTCAGCCGCTTGTCTGGTTAGCTTTGAATTAACATCTCATCAAAACATTTGACGATAGGATACACTTATCTTTGAATCATCGAGTTCTTACGGGCTTTGATTACACTCATTAAGACTCGCGCACTCGCACGTGTCGCACAATCTTTCTTCCCCTAACCTTTGTCTACAGCGTATATACAATAATATGCGATGCTTCGACAAGCTCGAGTGAGCGAATTAACGTATTTCAAACGCATAACATCCCTCGGACACGGAATCTGATTCCTTCTATCTAGATCAAAATATCCCGGTTTAATGTGATTATAAGTATAAACTGGCTGATACAAGACGTGTATATAAAACAATATTGCTTTGCGTAGGCCTGCGGAGGTTCTACAGGTACGAACGTACTTCCGGTGCCAGTGCCGATACCCGTACCGGTGCCATATCCGGTACCCGTGCCTGCGTCACTCTGGACTGGAGATTTTGCGGCTGCAGCCTCTTCCATGATCACCCGGGGAACAACACCAGAGGGAACGCTGCGATTGCGAGGAGATCCTTCCGCCCCCTGGTTTTCGTGGCATCCGAGATTCAATCAGCCGCTCCACGGTGCAAGAATCGATCCACGGAACGCGGTTGGCGCTTTCGATCCGAGTGCCTTTGCATTTAGACCGGAAGAGATCACACCTGGGCTGTACGCTTCTGCCGTCGAGCAGCAAACCGCGCTCGCCTCGTCTTCCGTCATTCCGCCTACGGAAATCGTTGGTCCTGCCGTCGATCAAGTGGTACAGTTCGATGACTCAAAGGATGCAAAATCGTCGTCCGCGAAAACAGTCGAGCCCAATGAACTGGTAGAATCTAAAACTCCTGTTGAGAGTATAATCGAGAATCCTCCAGTGGCGAACTCTAAAATTGTAACGCAAGTCGACGAATCTACGGTGAGCGAAGGTGAGGAACGCCGGGACCTTGACGCCGATGAACAAAATTCCGAGCCGGAGGGATCGAACGACGATACGGAAGACAGTTCGCAGGAATCTTCGTCGAGTCGAGAAAACGACGAACAGAGAATGTACCATCATTCCCGCGAAGATTCCGGCAGTTCATCCGGTAGATCCTCGGCGGATAGTAGCGACCTCGAAGATTCCGCATCTCATCATTTCTCTCGGGTTTTCGTGGTGAACGAGGATTCTCTGACGAGCGACAATGATATCGAAGATAACGAAGATTCAGATTCCGCGCGTGAGGGTGTCGTCACTCTCAAGAGAGTCACGTCTCTGGCTGAGGAGGAACCGGTCGTTCTTCGACACGTTAGACTTCTGGACGAGGATATGAATTCGCAAAGAGGTCCTGGAGAACCGGAAAATCCAGGCAATCTTGCCGGAGTTCGAAGACCGAACAGGATCGAGCGACGAATCGATCTTCTCGCAGAGCGCGATCCGGACGCGAACGAAATTTATTTGGCAAGCTCGATAGATTGTTCCGACAGTCACATCGAACTGAAATCCATAAAAAACCTGAATCCTGATAGTATTGAAGTACCCACCCGATATCATGATGTTAACGAAATCGAGGGCTATCACAGTGGAGAAAAGGCTCGCGATGTCGACGACGAGATATCAGAGTCGAAGAGCTGGAACTCGACAGTTATGCCAGATTCTTTGGAAGTCGTCGACACAGCGGATTGTAATAATTCGATGACTCTCAATTCCGTGATGAATACAGAAGAAAACATTGAGGATCCAGATAAAGAGCACGCTCGGTCGGACGATCGTGAAATTGAGATTGAGAGGGAACCACCTGCAACAAACATCGATCGTAATCCTGCAATACGAGGAGATAAGCCAGCACTCTTATCAGTTCACAACGCGACATTAAACGGGATTGAGTGTACAGAGGTTAACGGTACAGTTATAGAATCGACTACGAGCAAGAGCAACATTCCGGTGAATTCGAGCTCGTGCTCGACGACAGACAGCAGCGAAACGAATACGACGGGTAGCGAGGTGAGCAGTGACGAGCTCCACGAGTACGAGGTCTCGCCGTATTCCAGGAACGATTTTCCCCAAGATACGACCGGGGCTCGATTGTTTCCGTTGGAAGTTACGCCGTCACGTACGGAGAATAAAAACGTCGCATACCGAGCGTCCAACGGACATCAAGTTACACCGATGCCAAGACGAAATTTGAGATTTACATCAATAGAATCATCGCCGTCCAATGCTGAAAATACTAGCGACGCGCCGGGTCAAGTATTCGTCTCGACGCCAAACAAAGATCATGTTTTGCCCGTGGTTCCCTTGAGAAATCTAAAACTCATTGACGATCTTCAGAATTCAGAAAATGGAGATAACGCGGAACAAAGAAGGAAAGCAATCCTGATGGACACGAAAAACGCCGGATCAGCCGACTCGAATCCGACTCCGGCTCACAACGTGGGTGACATAATATCCAGTAAGATCCACGAGATTTTCAAAAACGTCGAAAGGGTTGGTCCGGCCGCCGAGGATTCTCGTGACTCTGGGGAGACTGCGGCGTCGCGGACGCGTGACGACAGCGACGCAGTGAGAGGCGAGAAACCTGGCTGTCAGGTGGGAGGAAGCGAGGTCGGTAGCGATGGAGGTGGAAACGATGGCGAGGCTGCGGAGCGGGGAACGGCAACGGCACGGTTTCGCTCAGTCGAGCGACGCCCGCCCACTCGGAAGGAGAATGGCTGTTTCCCACCTACGGCGTCGGCGAAGGATCAAGCGAGAGCCTCGCAAAACTTTCCCTCGAACAACAAGTACAGGAGCCTCGTGATGATCACGCAGGGCGCGTATCAGCCCGTCAGTGTTATCACTTCGGATACGACGACCCTGTTGCAGCCACCGGACGAGGCTCAACCACCCCAGGGATTAGCCGGTTACTTCCATCTGGCGCTCGAAGCAGTGTCCGAACCGCATCAGCGAAACGGTCAGGGTCCCAGGAGGCCGTTGATGGTGAAGCGGTTGGCTGCATCGTCCACGGAACAAGAAGTTGATAGTGGTTTAAGTGTCGGCAGTGCGAGTGAGAGCGACGACGTACAATCGGTTAAAGGTTCATCCAAGCTCGTTGGTCAACAACAAGCTGGTGATCAGAATAGTGTGCCAAAGACGAGTGCGGATCGTTCGAGTGTCGTGAGCAATAATGAACATCAAAATCAACAGCAACAGCAGCAATCATCGCGACCGAGAATCGCAAATCCGTCACCACAATCGAGTGATGATAATTCCGGTGGATCAGGTATAGTTATATTGGAGGAGGGTCTCGCGGACGACGATTCGTGGGTCGAGGAGGTTTCTCACGATGAGGACGAGCAGAGTGCTACTACCGCGACTGAGGAAAGTTCCGAGGATGAGGCGAATAATCTGGGTGATCGGGAGGAGGAGTTGCGAGGGTATCACAGGCAGGCTATCGACTTTACGTTGCATACCATCGTCGAGGAATCCTGCGAGGAGAGTGAAGCAGAGCCGAGTCTGGCAACAGGCAGTCCCAGAAAGAAACAGCGACCACCTTCGGCGTCCGAATTGGAAAAATACTTCTTCTTCGGGCTCGGTGGCGAAAATAGCAGCGCGAGCATGGGATCTCGAGAGATTGACAGCTTATCGGAAACATCATCGATATATTCCGAAGGCTTGGAGTCCTTGGGACAGGAGGAAGCTTCTCCGACGATCGGTCAGGAGAACAAGGGTTCCAATGAATTCTTGAATTCTTCTAGACTCGAGCAATATTTTCTCTCAGAGTTTCTCGGGTTTGATCAGGATAGACGCGACTCTGACGGGTCAGTGGGAAGCGATTCCGAGGGTAGACCGAGTCCAGAAGCTCAACGTCGTAAACGACTCGTGCGGGCGAGAGGAACCGGAAGATCTTCGCACAGTTCCTCTCTCGATAATCTACTCGCTCTGGCTCAAGGCTCGCAGAATTTGAGCTCGCAGAATTCACTTCAGGACTTGAGTCTCAATCAAGATTCGCAGGAGACGCAATCCGAAGGCTCGTCAACAGAAACTGACGGAGCCGAGGATGGTCAAGCGCCGGCCTTTGGGACTGACGGTCAGTTTGACACAGTGAAGCGAAAGAAAAAGAAGCCGAGAACTCTTGGTACTCAAAGTCCACGTGTACCTGAGGATAGAAACAAAACACCGGAACCGAGGGATATTATGGTTGGCGAAGTCCCCGAGAACGATGGCGAGACGATAAATTCCGAGGACGATCGAGCGAAAACTCCGCAGCCGGAAAGCGCTCTTCATTCGTCGTCGTCGTCATCGTCTCAGGTGGATGCTGCTCGAGGCTCTCAGGCCAGTTCGAGCGACACGGGTTCGAGTCGTAGCAAACAACAATCTCGAGATTCTGGCTTTGTCGGTAGCTGCGACGATCTCCTTCAACACCAGAAGCCTTCCGGTGACAGTCAATCGCACGAGGGTAATACCGACATTCCGAAGGATCATTCGCGAAGCGACAGAAATCGTGGCGTTCACGGTCTCGACGCCGATAAGAAACGTAGCGGAAAGTCGGAAATACTTCAAGGTCAGGGCAGTCTTCAACCACCTCCGAACGCTTCACTTTCGAGGAAAGACAGTTTTAACAATTGGTCGAGTGACGAAGAAACGAATCTTATGATGTCAAAGATGCGCCAATTTTTCAAGACAATGGTTGCGAATACCAATGGTCAGGCACCAGCGGGTAACTCGAGCGGACCGTCTCCAGCACCGAGTCCTAGACTCTCGGGTTATTCGAAAGCGAGACTATGCGCTCAGAATCGTACGAAACCACCGCAGCTCGTTTACTTTGAAAACGAGCTCACCAGGCTAATGAAAACAGTGCCAGGTATACGGGACGAACAAGTACGAGAGATCGTTGAGTATCTAAGCTCCGAAGATACGTGGTCCGATTCTTACGACAGTTCGGACTACACGAGTTCGGATCTCGAGGGTGCCGCAGGTGGTAGACGCTCCGCTCTTCAGGAACAGATATCTCAGAGCTGTCAGCAGATAATCAACAAATTCGACACGAACTCGTCCAACACTCTGACGCCGGAGAAGGGCAGTGAAGAAAAACCACCGACAACGCCGCAACCTTGTCTCGGGCGCGATACCGCTTTCGTTTATCAGAAACTCGTGCAGAGCTTTACGAAGATAGCCGGCGATGGTCCTAGCTCGGACACCAATTCAACGCCTCACAGTAGCCCACCGCTCATAGCAAAAGTGATGCATCACATAGGAAGCCGGCTCGTGGCACTTATGCACGAGGTATCTGAGGGTGGTTCAACCGTCCAGCCGCATTCGACCTGGAGAAGGTATTCGCAGCACCATAGGACTCCTTCCTCGGCTTCCACGACCGAGGACGACGATTCTACTTCGGATTCCACAAATGCTCCTCCCTCGAGCCACTTGCCGAGATCCAAGTCTCACGATCCTCTCCTTTTGATAAATGGTCATCCCGCGACAACCGGAGGTCAGGAAGGCGAGGAACGAGAAGCCAGCGACTACGAGAGATTCTCCTGGCGCGGTAGCTTCGAATCCGCTCTCATGGCTGCCGATTCCAGAACGAAGCTGAGTCTTCTCACTTGTTCCGGTGACGTGAGCGCAAGTGCGAGTGCGAGTGCCCTCGCGATGGCGGCTAAGAGACGCAGTGCCGGTGACCTCTTGTTTAACCCCAAGAGCTTCTCAAGGGAGCAACTCGACAGGGTCAGAAGTTGCGGTTCTATCGGTGGTGGCAGCGGCGGCGGAGGCAGCGGAGTCACCGGTTGCGGCGGCTCGATCGAAGAAAAAATTTGGAGCAACAGGCGTCGATCCTCCGTTCCTGATGCCAATACTCGAGGCGAATCCGGTAAGTCCCAGAAAAATTCCAAGAAAAATCTATCCCTCCTGTCGCTCGTCCTTCTTTATATCGAGCGCGACTTAAATTTTGTCTTTTCGTCAGGCGCATCAGCCGGAGACGATGATACCGAAGACGAACTCGAATACGGCGGTGACCCACGAGCAACGACATTGCCAAGAGGAATGCAAGCAGCGGCTGCCGCGTCCGCAGCGACGAATTCACTCCCGAGATTGCCAGCATCCACAGCTTCGGGTGGCGCAACGGCCGTAACTTCATCAACGCCGATGCACAAGGCTCACAGCGTGTACCACTTCTTGCCTCAACATACCGGAGGTGTCAAATCAGCGCGATACCGACCACCGGGCTTCGCCAGAAACAGCCTTGGCAATGCCGGTGGCACCGGTGGACCCAAAAGAGCGGTCAGTGCGCCGGGACTTCAAGTTTCGGGATCGCAAGTCTCAACGGGAAAACGCGAAAATTCGAGAAGTCGAAGACAGCAAACAATTTCTCTAACGCCCGGTGAGTTTGTCACTCCTTTCTATCTTCATATTGTAAATAACTCGTGTCGACATCGAGCTGCGAACTATATATACATTCACTATACGCACCCACGCACTCTGAATCGCACGTGTGATAAGTTATGTACGTTCGATACAACCTCGAGAGACAAAATTACGGTTCAACGAACGTCGAATGAATTCGAATTAGATGCAGACCTGTTGCTCCGACTTTCTGTCAATAGTCGTAGTATCCCACGCCTCGGAACACAGAAATATTGGGAAACCTAAGAAATCGCCGTATTCCGGGCCGCACCTTGTTTAAATTATTCCCAGAATAATTTGAGACGTCCGAAATTGCAAGTTACGCAAGCCAGTATTTATCATTATCGAGCGTCGACGGTAAATCCTAGTTTCGTAGATTTACATCAAAAGCTGATTGCAACTATCATAATGAACGTCGGCCGATGTTATCGGTAATCGCCCGTTTGCGCAGTAACTGACCATTGAGAAACCTGAACAGACTGATTACTCGATGAAAGACTCGTTGCGAGTCGACATTGGTCCTTTATTTTTTAATCGAAAAATCATAAAAACTATAGCTGTATTGATTTCGATATTTATCGAAGACACGGCTCATTGCGGTCAACGTTAATTGCTCGCTGACTGATGGAATTCTCTTTGTTGCCACTCCCGACTGCAGGTGGGCGACGTACGGTTTTCTCTTCCGTCGACTGTTATACTATTATCGTTGATTCACCGGATCGATACGAATAGAAAGTTGAACACGATATCATCACATTAGACACGCTTATAAATTTATCAGACGATTAATATTCGCTCTTAATGCTGCTCAATTTCAATAGATCTGTCGAAGCAGCTCAACTTTATACCTGATCTCTCGTTTCGTTCGAAGAATGACGTATCTTCTTTTTCCTGGAAGTGCATATATAGTCATGTCAATAAAATCTCAAACGACATCTGTTATTACCGAGAATGCTTGTACGTTAACGTCTGTTCATATCCATTCACGGATAAGAATTTCATGATTTTAATACTCCGACTCTTCCTGAATACACTTATTTACCAATCTATTACTGTATTTCAATGTGTCGCCGGTGAAGGTAAGAATAACGCGCGCATTCGTTAGGCAGTTACAACACTCGCGAGTCAGTACATAAACAATAAGAATACTTTGACGCTTCTTCCCAGCGTTTAATAGCTATCTCTTTCCTCTGAATCACCACAATCGTACTCCACGGGTTAACGAATCACTTGAAATAATCGAGTCAGCGTTATGTATGTGGAAATCTGTTGTCCTACAGCGGCGCGTATAATGTTTCGTAACAACGTCGCCATTAAGAGTTAGCGAAAATATATCCGTAAATCCCGTTGAAAACTAAAAGCCGTGGATGAAAAATAGAGAGGTGAAAACTCTCGAGAACAAGAGTACATTTACCGATGTATAACATAGAAGGCAAGAGCCGCTCCACCCGCAAAGAGAACGAACGGTAGCGAAGTCGCCGGAGCGTGTCCCAGCTCAGTTTCGGAATGCGTGCCAAAGTTTTTAGAACCAAGAAGAAGGAACGGTTCTTCACGAACCGCGGATCGTCTACGTGACGAGAAGGTCGTTACTTTGCAGCCTATCTTCGACTTATCGAGATTACGAGATATTGACACGTATTTACAGCGATAAAATAGCTGAATTCTCGATTTATTTTGTTATATATTTCTGTACGAAAAAATTGGTTGAAAAAAGGCTTATTATTTGAATGAAACGATATATGACAATATTGAAACATTAATTATTAAA
>JABMBT010004282.1:0-17417 GCA_018906895.1 Odontocolon sp. PSUC_FEM 10030002
AAAAAAAAAAAAAAGAAAAAAACAACAAAACAAAACAAACGTCCTCGGAGACGGAATGTCATTTCTTACGTTCCGGTCTTGGGTAGCAGCTGGTGAAAGGGTCGCCAGTGAAATCAACAGGACACGTGCAGATCGGAGTATGATTGATGACCTCGCATCGCGCGGAAATTCCACACGATCCCGGACACGGATCTCTGCACTTTTCTCGCATGCAAGCCAAGTTACTCGAACATTCTGGATTTATCGTACATTCGGGTCTGCAATTCGGCGGACTGCCGACGTAATTCGGGAGACAGGAGCACGACGGTGTTCCGCCGATGTCTCTACAGGCGGAATTCTGACCGCACGGCGATGGGATACAAGGATCTCGAGGTGTAACCGGGAAGTCCGGTGTTGGGACTGAAATTAAAATTCATCGTGGTTAGACATCAGCCGTCGGTAGGTCGACATCTCGATTTTTACCCGAGGTAGACTTACGTGGTGCGGGGAAACACCTGGTGAAAGGATCACCGGTATAACCCTGAACACAGCTACAGAGCGGCGAGTGATTGATCACTCTGCAATCTGAATTACGTCCGCAAGATGCCGGACAAGGATTGACGCACTTGGATTTCAAGCAAGCTTTGTCCGGGGAACATTCGGTGCTCGAAACGCACTCCGGTCGGCAACCCGGTGGACTTCCGACGTACGTCGGTAGACAGGAGCAAACCGCCACACCGTTTATTTCTCTGCACTGACTGTTGGGACCGCAAGGCGCACGGGCGCAGGGTTTTCGTTCCTCCGGGTCTGCCACTGAATTCAAAGATAATAGAGAGGAATAAAAATGGTACAAAATAACTCTGTGCGTGTTATCATCTTCTTACGTTGCGGTTGTTGCAGGACACAGTATCGGTACGGATCACCGGAGTACGAAGCAAAACATGTACAAGTCGCCAGATGATCAACGACTCGACACTCGGCGTTGATGCCGCAACTACCGAGACACGGATCGACGCATTTGAAATTTACGCAGCCGCGATTCGAGGGACAATCCGAACTGACGGTACACTCCGGACGGCAACCCTCGTAAGGATTACCCAAATAATCGGGGATACAGGAGCAAGAACCGGCGTTGTTACGCTCGTTGCAAACGGCGTTGGAGCCGCAGGGAGTCGGAAGACAGGGCGAGACCTTTTCGGGCTGTTGATCTTCGGCTGTGAAAGTGGAGTAGAGGAGATAAGAAAAACGGTGCTGGACAACTCTTGGCGGGAAACTAAGGTCTGTGAGAAAAAATAGTATTAATCTTACGTTGTTGGAAAATGCACTGGACAAATGGATTTCCGGTGTAACCAACGCTGCAGAAACACATGGGTGTGTGACTGACGACTCTGCAGTCGGCGTTTGAGCCGCACGAGTCTGGACAAGGATCTCTGCACTTTTTATTGATACACGCGAGATGAGTCAAACATTCGGAGTTGCTGGCGCATTCGGGTCTGCAGTTGGGAGGAGATCCGATAAAGTTTGGTAAACAGGAGCACGAAGGTGTATCCCGGATAACGCGACATTCAGCGTTTGATCCGCACGGTGATGGTTGACAAGGATTTACCGGTGCCGGTGGTGTATCCTCTGCGAAAAATGGCAAATAACAATCGTGACATATCCGTGCGAACGGCGACATCCGCGATTCACGGATCCAATTAGTTTTGCTTACGAATAGGTGTGCATTGCACGAACGGATTCCCGGTGTGTCGATCGGGACAGCTGCAAATTGGATTGTGATTGACGACTTGACATCGCGCGCGAATTCCGCAAGTACCCGGGCAAGGGTCTCGGCACTTTTGATTGCTGCATGCTTCGTTCGGTGGACAATCGGTACTGACTAGACACTCGGGACGACAGAACGGTGGACTTGCAAGGAATCCTGGAACGCACGTGCAAACCGCGACACCGTTCGCGTTGTTGTCGCGACATTGGCTGTTGGGACCGCAGGGCGATGGATTGCACGGCGTGAGATTCGCGGGTGCTGATGAAAATAACAATCGTATAATCCGGTAGATTCGTCGTCGCTGCTGTTATTTCCGTAACAAATTCGTTTTTTGGGTACCTCTCGACGGCGAACATAAAACGAAAGCGTTTCCTTCCTGTCCCGGAGGACAACTGCACATGGGAATATGATTGACGACGTTGCATACGGCATTGGTCGCGCAAGTGCCAGGACAGGGATCCTTGCACTTGTTTCGAATACAGGCCAAGTTTCTCGAGCAGTCGGTGTTCAGGACGCACTCGGGGCGACATCCCATCCTCGGATCGCCCAAATATTCGGGCAGACAAGTGCAGACTCCGTTGTCGCATCGCGTGTTTGAACCGCAGGGTGATGGATTGCAGGGATCGTCATCCGTCGACGGTTCGGCTGTGATTGCAGCAACGAGGATTAAAGTATTTAACGCGAAAATATGGGGAAATAGCATCGAGCAAACACTTTTGGTAAGGAGACTCACGTTCGCTGGGTCTTCTGGTGCATTGGGTAAAAGGATCGCCGATGTAACCCTCGGGACAAGTACAGGTGGGAGTGTGATTGATAACCGAGCAAAGAGCTTCGAATCCGCAGGAACCCGGACACGGGTCCATGCAGCGTTGACGCATACAGGCCTTGTTGCTCGGGCATTCGGGATTTATCGTACATTCGGGACGGCAATTAGGCGGGCTACCGAAGTAATTGCTTTCGCAAGTGCAGGAAGGACTGTCGCCGATCGGACGGCAAATGGAATAAGGTCCGCAGGGCGAGGGTGCACAGGGATCACGCGGTATCGGCGGCGACGGTGGTACCGGAGCTGAAAGATTCGACAATTGAGTTTTCTCCTAAAACTGAGAATCCCGAGTTTCCGACGAAGTAAGTACCTTGAACGAAGAAACAACGGGTAAATGGATCACCGGTGAAAGTATTTTTGCAAGTACAAATCGGACTGTGATTGATAACTCTGCAAACAGCGTCGATCCCGCAGTGAGATGGACACGGATCGTTGCACTTGAGATTTATACAAGCGCGATTGGACGGACATTCGGAACTGGTGAGACACTCCGGTCTGCAATTCGGTGGACTCGAGGTGTATTCCGGAAGACAGGAGCAGACAGCTTGTTTGCCGTTTACACGGCATTGACTGTTTGGACCGCAGGGCGATGGGTCGCACGGATCCGACGACAAATTTGGTTCAACTGTATAGAATGCGTAATTATCCAGGTTGATATTTGTCGAATCGAACGACGCAGTGTCATTACGATGTTGATGAACTTTACCAAATTGCGGGGCGATGTTACAGTATCGGAAGGGATCTCCGGTATATCCAGTGAAACAGGTACAGGATGGTCGATTGTTGATGACCCGACAGTCGGCGTTCGGACCGCAGCTTCCGGGACAGGGATCTTGACACTTGGAGCTTACGCAAGCCAAGTTCGAGGGACAGTCGGAATTAACGACGCACTCGGGTCTGCATCCGTCGTAAGGGTTACCGATGTAGTTGGTTACGCAGGTACAAGATCCTACGCCGTTTTGTTCCCGGCAAACGGCATTGGAGCCGCAGGGCGAGGGTACGCACGGTGTCAGACTTTCCTCGGGTTGTTCTGGATTTATAGGGTAGGTACAACATTATTTTCTATTAATATGATCATTATTGATAATCGTGATTGTCCGAATTCTGAATTTTTTTTTCTTACTCCGATCGATCGAGCACAGAGCGAAGGGATCGCCGGTGTAACCAGGAATGCAGACGCACATAGGCGTGTGACTGACGACCCGACATTCCGCATTCGAGCCGCAAGATCCAGGACAAGGATCCTTGCACTTTTGACCGATGCAGGCGAGCTGACTCGAACATTCCGAATTGCTGGTACATTCGGGTCTGCAATTGGGCGGTGTACCGATGTATTCCGGATTACACGAACACGAAGGCGAGTTGTTGGTGACGCGACACTGCGCGTTGGGTCCGCACGGTGATGGTTGGCAAGGGTTCAAGACTACCTGGGGCTCGTTTTCTGTAATTACAAACCGTTTTCCATTTTTCTCGAGCGTCCATTGGATTCCCATTGACGACGAACGATTGGCTCTTACGTTTTGGTTCGCATCTCACAAACGGATTACCCGTCAGATCGGATGGACAGCTGCATATCGGATTGTGATTTATGACCTGACACTTTGCGTAGAGTCCGCAAGCACCGATGCACGGATCTATGCACTTTTGATTACTGCACGCCTCGTTTCTCGAGCAATCCGAACTCGCCGCGCATTCGGGACGACAACTCGGTGGTATACCGATGAATCCGGTCACGCAGGAACATACGGCTTGGCCGTTGGTTTCGCGACAACGACTGTTGGGTCCGCAGGGCGATGGCTTGCAGGGATTATCCACAATTGGGTCTATTGAGTCGTTACAATCAACACAATTAATCTCTCGTTATTTTAGGCAGCTGTTGAAGAATTAACGGAAACGTCTAATTATCCGTTACCTCTTTGAGGAGTGCAGGCAACGAACGCGTTTCCAGCCATTCCAGCTGGACAACTGCACATGGGTATATGATTGAACACATTGCATATCGCTGATTGACCGCAAGTTCCTGGACACGGATCCACGCACTTGTTCCGTACACAAGAGCGATCCTGAGAACAATCGGTGTTGAGAACGCATTCCGGACGGCATCCGGAGTAAGGATCACCCCGGTAATCGCGAACGCAGGTGCAGATGCCCCCGTTACATTGGGAATTCGATCCGCAAGGCGATGGATTGCAGGGATCTCTCTGAAGCGGAGGAACGGTAGTCGGTGGTTTTGGATAACAATTCGTGAACGGATCGCCGGTAAAGTCATCGGGACAGTTGCAAATAGGTGTATGATTGACTACGCGACATATCGCCGAAATTCCGCAAGAACCGAGACAAGGATCTCTGCATTTCTCTCGCATGCAAGCTCTGTCGCTCGGACAATCGGCATTTATAGTACACTCGGGTCTGCAATTGGGTGGACTGCCGATGTAATTCGGCATGCAGGAGCACGAGGGTGTGTCGGATTCTCCGATGCGTCGGCATTCCGCGTAGAGTCCGCAGGGCGATGGTAAACAAGGATTCGTTGCGACTACGACTACAGGGTCCCTCGAGGGTGCTGTAAAAAAATTATTACGTTTTCGGAGTAACATAGGAGGAATTAAGGATGCTTTACGCATACATTCCCAATCAAAAGTTTTATTCCATCAAAATTTCAGTAATTCTCGCAATGACAAAAATCTGAAAAAAAAATCAACTTTTTCAGATTTTTATCTCTTTAGGTAGGAAGTATATACTTTTGGCTGAGAATGTATGATACGTGTAAGATTCGTTATTAAATTTGTTTTCTCTGCTTACGTGGCAGCGGGAAACACCTGGTGAATGGATCACCGGTCAAGTTGGGTTTGCAGGCGCATATCGGACTGTGATTCGCAACGACGCAGTTGGCTCCGAGACCGCAGGGACTGGGACAGGGATTGACGCATTTCTGATTGACGCACGCTTCGGTCGTTCGGCACTCGGAATTGACGACGCACTCGGGTCGACAGGTCGGAGGAGTTCCACGGTAATCGGGCAAACACGAACAAACGCCTTGTCCGTTGATACTTCGGCATTGACTATAAGGTCCGCAGGGCGATGGATTGCAGGGGTCTCGTTGAGCTTCGTCAATATCTGCTGCAATTCGCGGAACGTTGTTTATTTTCTTTATCCTCTTTTGTTAGCGCACCAGTTTTTCTCTGGGTTAGGAAGCGTGTGCTCGTCCATAACGATCGTCGTTGGACCTTGTTGCCTTTTATTTATTTTTTGTTAACCAGTGATTTTGGCGGAGCCTTAATCTGTACTTGCTGCGTGGATTAGCGAATTAGCGGGCATATTTTTCCCAAGATCTACTTGTCAGTTTGACAACGATGGTTAGGATATTACAGCTATCGTTTTATAAGCTGTGTGCAGCAAAGTGTCGCGATGACTCGGGCTTGTCGGGCCCGTTTGTTTGCGAGCTCGAGGAATCGCGTGTGGCATAAAAAATAAGCGTTACGTTGTATTTCGTATAAATGGATGTTACGACAATATGCTTGCTACTGATGATGACAAAGTCGTGGATTAGTCGTGATCGTCGATGAGGAGACACAACTCCATGAGGAGTTTCGTATCGTTTCGACGATTGACTTACGGGGCTGATCGTAGGGCTGGGGCCGGCAGAATTCGAAGGGATTTCCGGTGAATCCGGGGAGACAGGAGCAACTTGGCAGGTGATTTATCACTTGGCAGACGGCATTCAGACCGCATGTTCCGGGACAGGGATTCTGGCATTTCGAACGTACACAGGCCAGGGTCGATAGACAATCCGAGTTGAGGGTACACTCCGGACGACATCCTTCGTAGGGATCGCCAAAGTAATCTTGGAGACAGGAGCACGAACCAACGCCGTTCTGTTGACGGCAAACGGCATTCTGGCCGCACGGGGAAGGCGTGCACGGGGTCAGCGTCTCGGTGGGTTCTAAAATTCGGGGATATATAAAAATATAGTTTTAATCCGGGCTTGTCTCGCTTGTTATTTCGTAGCCCTCGTGAATTTTGCGTGGGTTGCGTGCGTGATTTGTAAGGAAGCAACGCTGATCCGCGGATTTTGCCTAATATCTAATGAGAATAAAAATTAAATAACGAGGCCTATGTACTTAAACGCCGTATCGTAGCCCTATGATTAATAAATAATTTAAGAAGCCACCAGTGTCGTAGCGGGTTCGTTAAGGGCCGGCTGCTTTGTGCCGATTATTACACTATTATTATTATTATTATTAAGGTGCGCAACTACGAATAATCGCGGGGATTTCTTATCTCTTATCAGGCGTGTGTGCGTGTCATCGAAATTGGGAATTATCAGTTAATCTATTAATATCGTGGATCTCCGGGGTAACAAACTCCATCGAGATCCCATTGTTTTCTCATGTGCTGCGCTTTGTGCGAGTACGCGATAATGATACTACAATTATTCGTGCATCATTACTCGCGAATACTCTGTTAGTCACATTAATCCAGAAGCCGCCGACTGTTGCATGAAGCGAATACTGATCCAAGTTATAAATTAATTAGGAAAAATTCACTTACCTACTTTGCAGGAATTATTCGTCGCTCAACCGACGCCAACCGACCCCAAAAATTTCAATTGCGATTCGAAGCATGCATGGAAAAATTGGATGATGAAACGTGATTATTGACTCACCCTTTGCTTCCGGTACACAGTTGCTGAATGGATCGCCGGAATATCCATCGGGACAGGAACATACGGCGTGATGATTTATCACAGAACAACGAGCACCGTCGGCGCAAAGACCGACGCACGGATCGCGACACTTTTGTTGTATACAAGCGAGATGCGGCTCGCACTCGGGATTAATAGTGCACTCGGGTCTGCAATTTGGCGGTACGCCTATGTAATTTTGAGAACACGAGCAAGCCGGACTCTCGCCGCGAACGTGACACTCGGCGTTCGGTCCGCAGGGCGACGGTTCGCACGGATTCGTCGGTGGAGGTCTCGGTTCGGCTGAAACGTAGATGGAAACGAACAAAAATGTCAATAATACACGGGTCAAACACGTGTATTATTGAGTACAACGAAGATTGTGGAGTATGTAACTTACGCGGAGCTGTGTAGCATCTGGTGAACGGATCCCCCGTGTGTCCTTCCATACAGCTGCATATCGGATTGTGATTGACCACTTGACATTTGGCATTCTGACCGCAGGTTCCGGGACACGGATCCTGACACTTGTTTCGGAAGCAAGCCAGAGTCAAAGCGCACTCTGAGCTGACGACGCATTCCGGTCTGCATCCTGGTGGACTTCCCGAGTAATTGGGCTGGCAGGAACAAACGGCGTGACCGTCGATGACGCGACAGACACTGTTTGGACCGCACGGTGAAGGTGAACAGGGTTGTTTCGGTGTGGTGTTGTCTTGTTGCTTGATCGGTCGACATGCTGAGAATGGATTTCCGGAGGTGCCCGGAGGACAGCTACACATTGGTATGTGATTGACGACGTCGCAACGAGCCTCGGTACCGCAGATACCGGGACAGGGATCGACGCAACGTTGATTGATACAGGCTCTCGAGCGAGAACATTCGGAATTGATCGTGCACTCGGGTCTGCAGTACGAAAACGGATCGCCCAGGTGATTCGGAAGACAGGAACACGTACCTTCGTCGCATCTCGCGTTCGCTCCGCACGGCGAAGGATCGCACGGATCCCCGGGTACTTTGGGTACCTCGATAACTCGAGTACAGAGAGTAAACGGATCACCGGTGAATCCTTGACGGCAGAAACACGTCGGTATATGATTTTGGACACGACACTCGGCGTCCTGACCGCAAGAGCCGACGCACGGATCCCGGCATTTTTCAGATATGCAAGCTTGACTCGATCGGCAATCCGTGTTGACGGCGCACTCCGGACGACAGTTGGGCGGTGAACCGATATAATTGTCGAGACACGAGCAAGCGGCCTGGTCACCGACTCTTCGACACTCGGCGTTGAGGCCGCAGGGACTCGGAGCGCATGGATCGCTCGGTGTCGGTGGAGTCGGTTCGAATTCCTGTCTGAAGCATCTGGAGAACGGATCGCCCGTCGTGCCTCGGGGACAGCTGCACAGAGGTGTGTGATTGACAACGCGACAGTCCGCACCCGCACCGCACGTTCCCGGGCAAGGGTCGTTGCACTTGTACTTGTAACATGCTCGATTCTGAGGACATTCCGCATTCACGACGCATTCCGGTCTACAATTGGGTGGAGAACCGACGTAAGCTTCCTGGCACGTGCAAACTGCCTGTTGGTCGTTACCGCGACAGAGACTGTTCGGTCCACAGGGTGACGGCGAACAAGGATCTTGGATCGGTTGAACGGTGACTGCGGTTGGACGTGTGCACGAGGTGAACGGATCGCCGACGTAACCCGGAAGGCAAATGCACGTGGGGATATGATTGATTACCGAGCACTGAGCTTGAATTCCACAGATACCCGGACAGGGATCTTCGCACTTGTTTCTGACGCAAGCTTTGTCGGTCGGACAGTCCGAGCTGAGGGTACATTCGGGTTGACAACCCTCGTAAGGATTGCCGTGATAGTCGTCGATGCATACACACGCACCGGCATTGTCGCGCTGTTGACAAACAGCGTTCGCTCCGCAGGGCGAAGGCTCGCAGGGATTAATCTTTTCTTCCTCCAAGACGCACTGTACGAATGGATTGCCGGTGTAGCCGGTCGAGCAGGTACAGGTGACGGCGTGGTTGACCACCCGACACTCGGCGTGATCGCCGCACGTACCTGGACAAGGATCTATGCATTTGGAATTGACGCACGCACCGGTTGACGGACAATCGGGATTGATGACGCATTCCGGTCGACAGGCCGGAGGTGAGCCGACGTAGTCGGGTCTGCAGCTACAGGAGGGTTGACCATTGGCGTTTCGGCAATCGGCGTTTGGTCCACAGGGCGACGGGAAACAGGGATCCAAAGGAGGTTCCTTGGATTCCGGTTGTCTCTGGATTTCGTAACAACTTCTGAAAGGATCTCCGGTCTGTCCCGGAAGACAACTGCAGATCGGTGAATGATTGATGACCTCGCAACGTGCGTTTAGTCCGCACGAGCCCAGACAAGGATCCGTGCATTTATTATTAACGCAGGCGCGTGTTGGTAAACATTCCGAACTGACGACGCACTCTGGTCTGCAGGAAGGTGGGGTACCCAGATAACCCTGATGACAGGAGCAAACCGCGTGGTTGTCGACGTTTCTGCAGTGACTGTTGGCTCCGCAGGGGGACGGATTGCAAGGATCTCTCTGTCCCTCGGGTCGTGGTTTTTCAACACGACAAGTGACGAACGGATCACCCGCGTAACCCGAGATACAGGAGCAAACGGGAATGTGATTGACGACGTCGCACTGGGCGTTCAGACCGCAGATTCCCGGGCAAGGATCTCGACATTTGTTTCGCATACAGGCGCGATCTCTGGGACACTCGGTGTTGAGAACGCACTCCGGACGACAACCCTCGAAAGGATTTCCAATGTATTCGGGTAAGCACTCGCAGTCACCAGCGTTGCAGACGGTATTCGAACCGCATGGTGATGGGTTGCAAGGATCCGTCGACGTCGGTTCGGTTCTAGCCTCGACCGGTATGCACTGGGTGAAAGGATTACCCGTGTGATCTTCGTTACACGTGCATACCGGAATGTGATTGAGTACGTGACATTGAGCGTTGAATCCGCATGATCCGCTGCACGGATCCTGACACTTTTTATTGACACAAGCGAGATGACTCTTGCATTCGGAGCTGAGTACGCACTCGGGTCTGCAGTCGGGCGGTACACCGATGTAATCCGGCAAGCATGAGCACGCCGGTGTTCCGAATACGATCTGGCACTGGGAATTAGGTCCACAGGGTGACGGTGTGCAGGACGGCGGACGCGGCGTTGACGTCACTTCCTCGGGTTCGTCGCGCCAGGTGCAAAGATTGAAGGGATTACCGGTGAAGCCGACCGGACAGGTACATATCGGGTTGTGATTCTTTACCGTGCATCTGGCTCTGATTCCGCAGGTGTTGGGACAAGGATCCGCGCATTTGTTCATTACGCAAGCGAGATTCGCCGGACATTCGCCGTTGACGATGCACTCGGGTCTGCAGCTCGGCGGTGAACCGATGAATTCCGGCATACAAGTACACACGGCTTGTCCATTGACGGTACGGCACTTGCTGTTCGGTCCGCAAGGCGTTGGCGAGCATGGATCCTCGTCGGGTCTCGGGACTTCCTTGGGAAGTTGACAAGCGAAAAACGGGTCACCGGTGTAACCTGGGGGACAGGTACAACGCGGAACGTGATTGTCGACGTTGCAGATGGAAAGTGTACCGCAGGTACCCGGACAGGGATCGACGCAATGGGATCCGACGCAGGCGAGATGGGCCAGACAGTCGTTGCTCTGCTCGCACTCGCGATGACAGCCCCTGTCGTTGTCGTAAGGATCCCCTATGAGATCCGACGGACAGGCGCAAGCACCGGCACCGTTCCTCTCGCGGCATTGAGCGTTCGGTCCGCATGGATTTGGCGAGCATGGATTCGACGGATACGGCGATGGTACGACGTCCTGTGTGATTATTCGGGTGCATTCCAACGACGGATCTCCGGTGTAGCCCTCGGTACAAGTGCACACGGGTGAATGATCGAGAACCGAACACCTGGCGAGTTGACCGCATGCACCGGGACAAGGATTTTTACAATTCTGATTGATGCAAGCCGCACTCGGAGGACACTCGGAGTTGTCTCTGCACTCCGGTCTACAGTTGGGTGGTCGCCCAATGAAATTCGGGGAGCAAGAGCACGCCGGCTGAGATCCTATGATTTTGCACTGCGAGTCCGGTCCGCAGGGATTGGGCACGCATGGATTTTCAACTTTTCCATCTGGTCTCGGTGACAATTCGGTCTTGACACATGCGACGAATGGATCGCCTTCGTAGCCATTGGCGCATGTACAGATGGGACTGTGATTAACTACGAGACACTTGGTATCGAGTCCGCAGGCCGACGGACAGGGATCGACGCACTTGTTTTCAACGCAGGATTTGCTGCGGGGACATTCGGTACTGAGAGTACATTCGGGTCTGCAACTCGGTGGTGTACCGATGAAACTTGTCTTGCACGAACATACAGCGTGACCGTTGAGTGTTCTGCAATTGCTGTTGGGACCGCAAGGTGATGGTTCGCAGGGCTCGAGGGGCGATATCGTCGTGGTGTCGATCGCCGGAGAACAAACGCTTCGTGGATCTCCGGTGTAACCGGGCAAACAGGTACACGACGGAGCGTGATTGACGACTCGGCAGCTCGCGGCTTGGCCGCACGTTCCCAAACAAGGATTTATGCATTTGTTGTTCAGACAAGCCTTGGTGCGGTCGCAATCGGTATTCGCAACGCACTCGGGTCGGCAACCGGTGTAAGGATCGCCAAAGTACTCGGGTGCGCAGGTACACGAACCAGCGCCGTTTCGCTCGTTGCAAACGGCATTGGCACCACAGGGCGATGGATTACACGGCGTCGGAGGTTCCTCCGTAGTTCTAGGCTCGTCGTATATCCTAGTGCACTCGGTGAATGGATTTCCCGTGTAACCGACGTTGCAGTTGCATACCGGATTGTGCTTGACGACGTTACAGAATGTATTGACGCCGCAAGAACCGGGACACGGATCCGTGCACTGTTCGTTCTGACAGGCGAGATTTCCGGGACATTCCTCGTTTATCACGCACTCCGGACGACAGTTGGGAGTTCTGCCGATGTAGTTCGGTAGACAGGAACACGCTGGAAATCCGTCGATGACGCGACACTGAGAGTTGGGCCCACAGGGCGACGGCACGCATGGATTCGCGCTGGGTCCAGTGGGCGGTGTTCTCTGTTCCTCCTTGAGACAACCGAAGAACGGATCACCGGTGTATCCGGTCGCGCAACTGCACACGGGGTTGTGATTTATAACTTGACAGTCGGCGTTTACGCCGCAGGTTCCGACGCACGGATTGTCGCATCGTTGACCGATGCACGCTTTGTTTTGAGCGCAGTCCGCACTGACGACGCACTCGGGACGACAGGTCGGTGGACTACCGATGTAATTGGGCTGACACGTGCAAACGGCGTGATTGTTTACGACTCGACAATTGCTGTAGGATCCGCAGGGCGACGGCTGACAGGGATCTTCCGGCGACGGTGGTGGAGCTGTTGATAGGAAACGGAAAGTTCGAATTGGACAAGAAGAGAAAAGAAAATAACAAGTTTAACCCAATCGATAGTTTACTCACCGGGTGGTGGAATATGACACGATGTCAAGGGATTTCCAGTGTACCCGGACAAGCAACTGCAAGACGGTTGATGATTGAAGACTTGGCACTGAGCGTTGATTCCGCAGGCTCCTGCGCAAGGATCCTTGCATTTGTTGTTGGTACAGGCCTTGGAATGCGGACAGTCCGAATTCTGCACACACTCCGGTCTACATCCCTCGTAAGGATCACCCGTGTAATCCGACAAACAAGTGCAAGATCCCGCGCCGTTGCGTTCGTTGCACACGGCGTTCGAACCGCAGGGCGAAGGATTGCAAGGTTCGCTCGGAGGTTCCGGTGGACTAAGAATTTTCGGATTGCACACGGAGAAGGGATCACCCTCGTAGTTTTCGTCGCACTGGCACGTTGGTCGATGGTTGATGACGAAACAATTGGCGTTTATTCCACAAGAACCGATGCACGGATCGACGCACGTGTTGCGACTACAGGCGAGATAATTCGGGCAGTCCTGGTCGATGAGACACTCCGGTCGACAATTCGGTGGTGCGCCGAACATTCCAGCGATGCAAGAACAAACCGGGCGATCCTTCTGAACTCGGCATTGAGCGTTTGGTCCGCAAGGCGATGGTACACACGGATTACTAGGTGGTACTTGCTTCGTCTCCAGGGCGCATTGAACGAAAGGATCACCGGTGAAACCGGATGGACAGCTGCATATCGGATTGTGATTCGTCACCTGACAATTGGAATTGAGACCGCAGACACCCTGACAGGGATCCGCGCACTTGTGTTGAATGCAAGCGAGATGCTGAGGACATTCGGGACTGACGAGACACTCCGGACGGCAGGACGGAGGCGTTCCGCGGTAACCAGGATTGCAGGAACATACCGCCCGATCGTTGGCGACCCTGCAGATACTGTAAGATCCGCATGGCGAAGGTGTGCAAGGATTTTGCGGTGGTTCGGGTGCTTTGGCAATTTTGCAAGTACCGAATGGATCTCCGGTGTAACCGGAAACGCAGGAGCACGTGGGCACGTGATTGTAGACGCGACATTCGGCGTTCAAGCCACAGATTCCTGGACAAGGATCTCGGCAATGTTGATTCAGGCAGGCGAGATGACTCGCGCAATCGGAATTTATTATGCACTCGGGTTTGCATCCACCGGCGTAGGGATTACCAATGTAAGGCGGTATACAGGTACATCTCGCGAATCCGTCTACCACGTTGCATATCGCGTTGTTTCCGCACGGCGTCGGTGCGCAAGGATCGTCCGGAGTCGGTTCCGGTGGACTCGATATCGGTGTACATCCGACGAAGGCGTCACCCTCGAAACCGATTTTGCAGGAACAATAGGGCGTGTGATTGATTATAGCGCAATCTGAATTTTGGCCGCAACTGTTGGGACACGGATGAACGCACTTGTTCGATACGCAAGCACGATCCGTCGGACATTCTTGACTCATAAGACACTCGGGTCTGCAATTGGGTGGACTTCCGATCAAGTTGCTCTGGCACGAACACACGGGTCTTCCCATTTTTACCTGACAGATTGAATTCGGGCCGCAGGGCGATGGACTGCAGGGCGACGGCGATGGCGACGGTGACGCCGGTGGTTCGGTATCTTGTTTTCCGAGTGGCGTACAAGCGATCAAGGGATTTCCTTCTTGGCCAACGGGACACTCGCAAACGGGATTGTGATTTATTACAGAGCACAATGCGCCTTCGCCGCAAACGTCGTTGCACGGATTGACGCACTTGTTGTTGACGCAGGCCTGAATCTGAAGACAATCGGAACTGACGATGCACTCGGGATTGCAGAGTGGCGGAGTTCCTCTGTAATAAGGAAGACAGGAACACGTCGCGTAGCCGTGATGAGAGACGATGCAGCGACTGAACGGACCGCAGGGCGACGGGTCGCAGGGATTGACGTGCGGTTTCGACGTAGAAACGACGTCTCTGTGAGGATAACAATTCACAAAGGGATTTCCGGTGAGATGAGACTCGCAGTAACAGACCGGGTAGTGATTGATGACGTTGCACGAAGCTCCGATACCGCAAACGGCCTCGCAAGGATCCACGCACTTGTGACTGGAGCAAGCTTTGGTGAGCTCGCAGTCGGAATTCTGTACGCACTCGAGACGACACGCTATCTCGGGATTACCTGAGTAGCCAGGAAGACAATGACAAGCGATCGCGCCGTTTCTCTCGCGACAAATGGCGTTTGCGCCACATCGGCTGACACTGCAAGGATCTCGCTTAACATCGTCGTGCGGAACGCATCCCAGATAAGGATTACCAAAGAGACCAAGGGGACAACTGCAGACGGGTTGATGCCAAATTACTTCGCAATTGGCGTTGACTCCGCAAGTACCGAGACACGGATCCGCGCACTTGGTGCCGATACACGCTCGGTCGAAAGGACAGTCGCTGTTGGCGAGACACTCGGGTCTGCAGAATACGCTCTCCGAATTATCCGGGGATTCGCTGCAACTTCCGCACATGGCGACGTGATCGGTGAAGGTCTCGCACGAGTCGTAAGGGTCACAGGGCGATGGAGTACAAGGACGCGTAGTATTTCGAGCACCGTCGTCGGAGAGTCCTGGTTTTTCGGTACAACGAATATACGGATTACCGAAGTAATTTCTCTCGCACGTACACTCGGTAAGGTGATGAGACACTCTGCAAGCGGCGTTGATTCCACAGACGTTGCCGAGAGCGCAGGGATTCACGCATTTGAGATCGACGCACGCCTCGTCGTTGGAACAATCCGAGTTTATCGTGCATTCGGGATAACATCCGGTCTGGGGATCACCCATGAAATCCGGGAGACAGGAGCAAACGGCGCGATCTCTCATGACCTGGCACAGCGTGTTACTTCCGCAGGGATTCGGCCAGCACGGTGTCTTTGGTGGTTGTGGCTCGGGACTCGACCAACATCTCAACATTGGGTTACCAAAGAGACCCTCGCGACACGAGCAAACCGGGTGATGAAGTTGAACCTGGCAATTGGCACCGACGCCACAAGCACCGAGGCAAGGATTCTGGCATCTGTGACCGATACAGGCCTCGGATATCAGACAATCGTCATCCTCGATGCATTCGAGTCTGTCGCAACCTGCGGAACTCGTTGGATCACCGGCGGTTCCTGGTGCGCACTCGCAGATGGCTTGATTCGTCGGTGTCGCTCGGCAAATCGCGTTTCTACCGCATGGACTCGGCTCGCAAGGACTCTCCCTCGGCAATTGGCAACCGGCGTAAGGATCGCCGTTGAAACCGTGTCTGCAATAGCACTGTTCTCGGTTTTCCGAGACGTAACAATCGGCGTTTGGACCGCAGGGACCAGGTTGGCAAAGAGGTGTCGCTGAAATATTTACAACAAGTCAATATGGTGCACGAATTGTAAAGAAAACAAAAAAAAAAAAAGAAATCACCGGAAAGCATCGAGAGTCACCTGCACAGTTTTTGTAAGGATTTCCAAGCGACGAACCGGGACAGTGACAAGGCGGATTTCTCGATGAATCACAAATCGCACCGACACCACAAGGGTTCGGCTGGCAAGGATCTTGATGCTCTACGCAGCCTCGTATCGTGTTCGGACTCTCGACGAAACCGGGTAAACACGTGCATTTTGACAATCCGTTCTCGAGCAAGGAACAACGAGTGTTTGGACCACACGGCGATGGATCACACGGATTCTCCGGTAATACGCATGGACTCGCTGGTGGATGTCCCTCGTAGCCGGGTAAACAGAAACACGTGACTCGAGAATCGACAACGCGACATCCGGAATTCGCACCGCAAGGCTCGCCCTGACACTCGTCTCCTTCTGGAACTGGATTGAATCTTTATTATTAACATATATTATGTATATTATTGTAAAATTACAGCTCAACTTACTGCACTGCTCGAACGGATTTCCGGTCAATCCTTTGGGACAGAAACAAATCGGGTCTCCGTTGTCGACCTCGCACATCGCGTCGAGCCCGCAAGGATTCGGCACGCATGGATCGAAAGTCGAGGTCTCCGTGCAACCGATCTGAGGATTTCCTTGATAACCCGGAAGACATTTGCAACGAGCTACGTGATCAGCGGCGTAACATTCGGCGTTATCGCCGCAACTGTCGTCGAGGCAGGGATTCATGCAGCGTCTGTTCAAACGATCGCAAAGTTTGTGCGGTGGACAGTCCTCGTTGTATTGACAAACGTCTCTGTTTCCGGATACTGAAAATTTCGAATTACAAAATCGATCGATTTGTCTCACATATTTTCTCTCTTCGTTTTATTTCGACTATTTATGTTTCAGGAATAAATTACCAGGATTGCACAGAGTAAATCCATTTCCGTGGTAACCTTCCTCGCAGCTGCAATCCGTTCCATGATTCGTATTGATACACACCGCGTGCGATGCGCAAGGATTCTTAATAAGACACGGCTCCTGGCAAATGTGCCCGACGCACGTCTCTGTCAGTGGACAATCCCTGTCGCTAGTGCAACCGGCTGGAGAAAGAGTGAAATAGCGCCCATTTGTAACCCCGGAAAGGAAAGATGTGCACGAGAATACGTTTCAGACCCGGATATCGTACATTTCGATACTTGAAT
>JABMBT010004392.1:0-17390 GCA_018906895.1 Odontocolon sp. PSUC_FEM 10030002
CCTCAATTTTATTATAACTGATGTACGTGGCTAACGGAACTCGTTTATTTACAGACAGAGTCGTCGAGAATACGACAAGGCAATATCTCGTAGAATTAGTATCTCACGGCGACGACCGTCGTTTTAATTATAAAAATAAGAGTCGCGCGATCAGACGTCCAGGATGGGTGTATCGGAGAACGAATCGACTCGATCGAATCTACGGTTGCGTAGTTTTCCCATGGATTCCGTAAGATTCTCGCGTTTCCCAAAGAATTCGGTTATCGGTGCTCCGGTCAATGCCGATGCGAGAAATTGTCGGACGTTGATCGACCAATCTGCCGCCATCGGCGGATTTCCATTTCGATCGGGTGACTGAAACCAAACGCGACTTTGCTCGTTTTGTCTCGAAGTACCGAAGATAAAAAGAGATACATTTGACGAGATTACCTCTTGGAGATCCGCGGTAGCGACGAGCGAGAGGTCGTCCTCGGATTCGTCGCGATCGACGTGAAATTTCTTGCCGACGTCTCCCAATTGTAGAAGAAGAGTTCCTGCGAATGCGAGTGAAATCGGTTAAAACAAAAGAAAGAAACGTAAATAGAAAAAGATACTGACCTATCGACGCGATACTGTGGTAGACGGTTCGATCCTCGGGTTGCGCAGGGAACATATCGTACAGAGTCTTCCACAGGGCGATAAAGTGACCCTGAGACATTCTCGGTACGATCTTGAGCTCGGACGGGCTGCTGCTGCTGCTGGTGTCGTCTCGCGATTCTAACATCGAGCGTAGAGCGTTCATGCTCTGTATTTCCCAGGTAAGATCGTCGTCCTCCCGCTGCTTCTGCTGTTGGTCGACGGAGCACGACGAATCTCCGTCGTCGGCGGTGCTCGTCGACGGGAGTCGAAGCGACGCGACGCTCCGTTCCATCGAGTCGAAGAAATCGGTCGCTTCGGCCGCCAATTCGGCTCCGTCTACGGCGCGCAAGTTGAATTTCACAATTTTTTAAATTACGATCTCGCGGACTCGATAGTTACCGGAATGCGTAGGAGAGTCAAAATCCACCGACGTCAAGAGAGGCGGTAGATGCAACGTGTACAAGAGTTTAAGACGCTGAGTAACATCCGCGGTCGCGGTCATTCCTATGGCTCGAACCAATTCCCGGAAATTCAAGAGTCCGTCGCGGTTTTGATCCATCAGCTGACGAGAGAACGAGAGAGAGAGAGAGAGACTCGGATTCGAGAATCACCGACAACCATCGACCACTCACCCTGAACAATCGAGCGGCGAGAGATTCCGCTTGGGAGCATTTTCCCCAGGGTGACAGTCCGGCGAACAATATTCCAAAGAGTTCGAAATCAACTTTGTAGGCCTCGTAGGGAGGCTGCGTGGGATCGTAATAACGTTCCGTGTCCGATTTCCTCTGACTCATCGATTCTTCTCTCACGAGGCTCAACAGATCCTGTGTGCGAGAGTGTGTGAGGAATAACATTTTACAACGAGCTCGAGCCGGACGACGAGCCAGCGGGACAAACCTGCAATTCTTCGGTAGTCATGTACTTGTCGACGGCGACGCTTCTTATCACATTCTTCTCGATACCCTCCTCCAACGTCTGAACGACGCGAAGTCGATGCTTGAGCCGCAGCCTCTCTATTCTTCCTATAGTGAGCGATCCGTATCTCGAATAGGCCTCGTAGATCAACGTTTGAACGGATATACTCTGTCGAAACGATCGAAGACGTTAGGCACCGGTCAAAAAAAAACGTTACGGAAAATAAAAGGAGAAAACGTACCCGCGGAGGTGCGACGGTGTCGCGAGATCCCGGTGGTAGAACGGCACCCTCGTCATTGAAAACACCACCGAGATAATCGGTGAGGAGTTGCATCGCCTCACCGTCGTCGCGACAATTCAAGAGCTTGTCGCTGTTCCACTCGAGAACCGTCAGGGCGATCTGTCGATGACCGGCGACGAGTCGCGCGTTTTGAAAATTCGGGACGAGACGAAACGGGGGAAAAAGAAAGAAAAAGGACAAACCTGAAAAATAACTTTGGCACCGTCGTAGAAAAAACAATCCATTATGTTGACGGCGCTTCCGGTAGGCATCACGCTCAAAAATATCGTTAGAAACCAGGAGAGCGATATCACCCTGATGACGCCAAGCTCGCGAAGCTTGGCGTGAAGATTCGGTAAATGTTCGGCCGCCAGTTCCTCGAGAAGACCCTGGTCGACGAGAGCCCCGACGACTCGACGGTCGTAATAGTCGGGCAAAAGAGACTCGCAAACGTTGCACAATTGCCAAAAAGCCGATTCTTCCGAACAATAGATGAGGAGAACCGAGGCGACGATGTTCATCGCTTGACAATAACCTGCGGGCATTTTGTCGTAGAGAGAGAGAGAGAGAGAGAGAGAGACTAATCTCGACGAAAGTCGAAAATGTGATTAATTTACCTATCTGCGGATTGCGCGAGGCGTAAGCCGAGAGAACTCGTCTCAGAGCACCTATCCCCGTTTCGGACTGAAAAGCGGGATGCTCCGGGAGCGAACGATGAAGATCTCGTTCTATCTCTTCGTTGGCCTGACAACTTTTGCCCAAAGACCGATTTACCAGAGTCTCGTACAATCCTGGATTCATGGCCATCTCGTTGATCGCTCCGGAAAAAGTGAGCCACACTTGTCCCCGAAGACTCTGCGGTACGCCTTGTATCACCAATTTTGCAGTTTCCGTCGTCCTGTACATGGTCGTGCCTCTTCCGTATTCGGCAAAATGAAGCTCCCACTGTTTTTCCTTGGCCTCTTGCTTTATCGATGCTTCCGAACTCGGTGCGGCTCTGAAGAGCGACATCAACGCCGGTTGTGGCGTCCACCCGGTGGTTTCCGGTCGATCGTCGTCGTCGTCGTCGTCGCCGTCGAGCGTCTCGCCGCCTCCCGCCGTCGACGGTCCACTAAAAAACACGTTTCTCCATTTTGACGTCGAGAGAGAATGGAGAATACGGACGTAAAAATGACGGACTCTTACGGCTGAAACAACTTGGTTCTCGCCAAGAGTTCTGATATTTTCTGTACTACGAAATCTCTGTCCTGAATCTGAGCAAAGAGGAAAGACGATCGGGCGGTCGTGACGAGTATCGACTTTTCCGTCGTCGAGTTGGAAGATGTGTTTTCCGCCGGTTCGACGAGCCTGACTTCTCGAAGCGGTATAACGAGATCGACCAATCGTCGGACCTGAAACGAAAGAAAATTACGAGTCGCGCGACTGCTCGCTCCGCTGTAACAATTCCCGCCGATATATTTACCCGACTCTCGAAACAGAGATAATTTTGGGACAAGAATATTTTGCCCCAAACGTGTCGTTTGTCGTAGGGAGTCCAGAGAGTCGCGTCGATGCTCCCGTCGAGTTTTTCAGCCGCCGGAAGTCTGAATCGTATTCTGTACGCCTCCGAATGAGCCCTAGCGTCCAAATCTCGTTTGACGAACGACGGTTTTTTCGGAACATTTTTGCTGTAAAGCCACGTTCGCGATTTACTCCCGATAACGATTATCCCGAGTCATCGATCGTTTTACCTCAATTTCCCGAGAAGCTCCCGATCTTGGTCGAAACCGCTCTTTTCGTCGATCAATCTGTAACGGAGCGAGACGCGAATGAGCGGGGAGGAGGTCGACGAACTCGCGAGCGACGAGTGACAAATAAAAAGCGAGGATCGATCACCGTTTCATAGCGATATTCGTCAGTTGCTCCATCAACGAGTACGCTTCCGACTTGTGGAGGAACATGGAGAAGTAGTGCTGAAAAGACAAAGAGAGAGAAGATGCGAGAGCGAAACGTCGTTGATGCGCCACGCGTATCGCCGCCTACCTCCGTATTGTCTCGCGTCTCCACGCGAATACTGTCGGGAAATATGATGGAATTGGTCTTGTCGAGTCCGACGACGTCGGCCCATCTGATCGAGAGCTTGGTTTCGCTCGCGAGTATATAGGCGTAAAAAGACAAACGTTGGACCGACAGATAGAGCCATCCCTGTCGCGGTAATCGCGACTTCCAATAACTGAAATTTCCAAAGTCGAACGTCAGCCGAGTTCGAATAACAATTCGAACGATAATTCTCACCTGCACGAATAATAGTCGACGAGTTTGTCCTCTTCCGGCAGATTGAACAATCGATGGAATTTTCGCGAAACTGCCTTGAACGATCTCGGATCTTGTTCTGAAAACGACGATATGTGAGACCGATAAATCGACAAGTACGACCTTCACGATCAAAATCGGACAACACTGACCTTGGGCGTCGGAAGCGTTATTCGCCACCATGGACTCGATCTTGCAACGAACAAACTCTGTTATCTCGTCCTCCGTGTCGAACGACTCCAGAGTCTCGATCAGATTCGAAGAGAGCCATCGCCAGTCTCTCAAAATTTCCTCGTGCGTCGAGGAACACGCCACGGCTTTAGCGGCAAAAAGTTTGAAAAAAATTTAGCGCGCGAGGTGCGAGGAGAGGGAGTCCGCCAAAAAGAATGTTACCCCAGTAAACTTCCGACGAACGAGTCTGATGTAAAATTCTAAAAGGCGGAGGCTTGGTGTCAAAGACGCTGTCCAACGTTCCCACCAATATCGAACCCAATCCAGCCGGTTTTCCGTGTCCCTTGCGTCGCTGCAGCACGAAATACTCGCTCGCCTGCTCCGTAATCCTGATTGAAAATAGTACATTACGATACAAGCGCGGAAAAGAGCTTTCAACGAGTGCAAAGTCCTCGCCTTTGGCTCCTGTTGCGATCGAACGACTTAGAAACAATATATTACGATACAAATGCGGAAAAAACTGTTCAACGAGTGTGAGGGTTACAACAGGGGCCGAAAGCGAGAATTGTAATCACACGAGTTAGAAAAGTCGTTTTCCTCACGAGTTTCGTACAAAATTTTATGTTACGACGTGGGAAAGTCGAGTTTTATACACGCGAAGCGTGTGTAAAACGAAACTTTGCGCACGGAGTGGCATAAACATTATCGTTGCATGTCAAATGTTATCCAGAGTCTGGAGTGTGGGCGGATTCTTTTACCAAAATGCATTGGCCAACAATACTTCTTGTGGTTTTATCCACATGTCGTTGCTCGTCGTCGCCGTCGTCGTCGTCGTCGTCCTTGTCGTCCTCGTCGACCATATGGCACGTCCGTGTTAGATGTATTTTTCTTTTTTTAACGAAGAGACAAGTATTTTTTAACGTTTCTCCTTTTACCAACACGACGATACTCGAAGCAACTGTGCGACTGACAGCGAGCGACCGACTGCGGAGGCGGAGAGAAACAATGCCGGGTGCGCGCGCACTGGACTGATAATAAAAGACACCGAGAGATGGAATTCGAGTAATGCTTTTATTGAAATATAAGGATGAATCGCTGCTGTACCAGACAGAACTAAAATTACGTGTTGAATTTGGTGTACGTATGCGCGTTCCACTACCGGGGTTCGCGTATCGGGCTCTTAAATTTTTAACTCATTCTCTCACAGAGATTTTTCCACTCGTACAATTTTACAACCGGGAAAAGAAAAAGATCTCGCGGTGACCGAACCCACACACACACACACACACACACACACACACACACACACACACATACATACACAGCCACACAAAGAGAGTAAAGACGGAAAAGTATGCCCCCAATTTCAATCGACTATTTACACTTTTTACATGGATCGTTTTGGTTCGCTTTCCTCGCCATAATCCACCGTCGTGCATCAAATTTCTTATGAGAAAAAGTGCGACTTTGGCTAGTCGTGTGAAAACATAAAAAAATTCTTGGATTCTTTCCAACGTTACATTGTATCACGGACTTTTTCCGATGCACTCTGAATTCACTCGAATATCAATGACCCTCATCCTCTCGTGCATCAAGCGACCGAGACTTTTCGAAGAAAAAATTGACAAAAATACACAAAAGGGGAAAAAAAAACACTGACGCAATGCAGAGCGAAATCCCCGTGAAGCAGTCTTTTTTTTCTTTTTTCTTTCGTTTTATTTCATCTCACTCGCGACAAGGGCACTAGAGGGATGAACCGAGCAACCGGAAGACCCGAACCGCCTAGACGCGAAAATAATTTATATATATTTACAGGTGTAAAATAGATAGAAACAATGATGACAACTGTGCGACGAGTTGTGTGTATGTGTTATGTGTGTATGTGTGTGCATGTGTGTGTTGTGTGTGTCGACGACGACGTCTCCTTAATATATATCGCTCTTGGGATCCCTCTCCCGGAAGAATCCCTTTTCAGTCTTACACTCCCTGATGGTAACTGTTTTCAAATTGACGGTCACGTCCGTGATGAATACCTGATCGGCGACTGGATTTCGCGCTAGCCAATAATCCGTACCCGGACTACCGACCGGTACGTACAAATCGTTTCTCGTCAACAGATTTGTTCCGTCGTTCGATTCTCGGTGCTCTCGATCGTCGTCGTCGTCGTCGTCGTCGAGTTCATCGTCGTCGTCGTCGTCCTGGTCATCGTCGTCGTCATCGCCGCCCCCGCCGCCACCTCCGCCAACACCGCCGCCGCCACCGCCGCCGCCATCGTCGTTTTCATCTTCGTCGTCCTCGCTTTTGTTGTTTTTGCTGCTGCTGTTGTTATTGTTGTTGTTGTAATTGTTGGCAGTGGCGGAAGCGGCGGCGGCGGCCGAGGCAGCGGTATCATCGGGGCTTCTGTGTTTCGCCGGACGATTTCTGTTCCCAACGACATTTTCAGAATCGGTTGCACGAGACAAACCCTGTTGTTGAGGAGGATGATGATGATGAT
The DNA here is from genome assembly GCA_018906895.1 of Odontocolon sp. PSUC_FEM 10030002. Taxonomy (NCBI): domain Eukaryota; kingdom Metazoa; phylum Arthropoda; class Insecta; order Hymenoptera; family Ichneumonidae; genus Odontocolon; species Odontocolon sp. PSUC_FEM 10030002. The sequence continues at coordinate 6,771 of JABMBT010004392.1, forward strand.
GGTGATGATGGTGATGATAATGGCCATTCGCGATGGACGGTGGTAACCTGTTGTTGTTTGTGTAGGAATCGCTCGGAGTCGGTGATTTACGAGCGTCGTCGCCAACGTCGTTCGTCGTCGTGCGAATCGACGAATCGTTCGTCGGTTCAACGGAGGACGATCCACCGGTACTCGTGGGTGGATCGACGGAAATCGTCGTGGTCGCGATCGGTCCTCGCGGCAAAGACGGCGCGGGACCGCGAGGAACGTCCGCCGCCTCGGTTCTCTTTTTTTCCTCGAGAGACGGTGCCGGTGTCGTCGGGACTCCCGGCGACGGTTCCTCCGGCGTCGATGACGTCGACGATGACGACGACGACGACGAAGACGACGACGACGACGACGAAGACAACGAGGGTCTTCTTTCGCCACCGCCGCCGTTCACCCTGTGATTCTGAAGAAAAACAAACGGAATCGAATTTCGTCGCGATGACGCTAGGAGAGACGACGAATCGTCGATCGCGCGTTCGAGGTACTCACGTTCGAACAGGGCGGAGAGACGGTCGAGGGGTCGATCGTCATCGACGTCGCCGACGTCGCTGCCGTCGTTGCCGTCGCGGACGTCGTTGTTGTTCCTTTGATGGGAAGCAAACGCGGAATCTTGTTGGGAGGCGGACTTCCGCTAGCGCTGCTGGGACTGCTGGTCGTGATCGTGACGCCGATCTTGCCGGATTCCTTGCTGAGAACCTCGGCTTTTCTCTTGGTACCGGCGGGTTCGCGCCTCGGAAGAAGAGGTACGTCGACGCTGCTGCCGTTGGAACTCTCGGAATCCACGCTGAACGCAGAGGCCTCGAGTTCGGGAGGTGGTGTCGGTGACTCGCGACCGTCCAACGAGCTCGCGACCGTGTCCTCGTCGATTCTAACGGGATCGAGACGCGGCGCTATCGCGCTTCCCGTCGTCGATTCGTCCTGACTGTCCTCGCCGACTCTCTCGTCACCACCCGGTTCTTCCTCCACCACCAGATTTGCCAATACCTGTTCCTGCGTATAACGATCGCACCATTATATCCTCGCGCGTGTTATTCCAACCGGCCGGTCGCCCGTTATTTCTCTCTTACGTTGTATCTGGCGTCTCGTCTCCTCGGCCGTCTCGACGACGCGTCGCCGCCCTTTTGACTCTCCTCGTACAGTTCGATCAGTCTGACGTCCAATATGTTTTCCTCCGGTTCCCACGTGTTGTATCTGCGCATCGCGACGTACGACAACAAAATCATTAGACGCTCAACGAGAACAACAACAAAATAATTCACTTACTTTTTACTCCAACCCTTCCATTTCACGAAATACTCGACTTTTCCCTGAAATAAAAATACAATTAAAAATGAATCAAAAATGGAAAGAGCGGTGAAAGAGCGGGCAAAGAGCGGCAAATTCGGGAATTACCCGTTTTTCTCGTTTTTTCGTGATTCGCTCCGCGGCGTATACTCTGTCGCCCAGATCCATCGTTCAGTTTCCGTCGGTCGTCGTCGTATTCGCGATATCCAACGACAACAGGTGGATCGTAAAATTGGAGCGCATCGACGAGGCGCCGCGTCGAGAAGTAAGAAAAAAATGGTCGCTCGACGGATCGATGACGACGGTCGTGGTAGAGTAGTACGTCGTCGTCGTCGTCGAACGTGTCCACGTGCGTACGACGAGAGAAACGGATTCGACGCATCCGCGACTCTCGTCTCGACAGCGGTTACCGAGCTCCGATTTATCGCGCTCGGTCGGCTCTCTCGCTCCTCTCGATGTCGCGCACTCCCCGGCGCGGCGCACGTCGAACCTCTCGGACGGTCGATCGCGCCACCCCCCCCTCCCCCAGGGGCTGATAATTCGGGGGACGGGACGCAGTGGTACCCCCTAGGCGACGACGCCGAGGAACGCACCGTTTTCCAGATGGCCCGTGGTGCTGGTGCAACCGGCGAGAACGAACCAAGGTGGACGCGAACAAGGTCGTTGTTCCATCGGGAGAGACGAATACTCTAGTTTCAGTTTTATTCTCGTTTCGGCATCGGATCCGGCTGGTGCTGCCGCCGCAGCTCCCGCGACACAAAACACTCTCTCTCTCTCTCTCTCTCTCTCTCTTGTGCTTCTGGACGAGCTCGGCGCGGGTAGTGGCGGAGACGGAGGCGAGTGATGCGACGTCAGCAACGACAGCGAGAGAAACGATCCCCCCGCGCCGCGCCGTAAACACCAAACATGGCCGGCGTTGGTGCGCGGTCCAACGACACCCGGATCTCTCGAAACTCGCGATAAAAATCGTCGAGCGACGTCCCGATCGACGGCGATTATTTTTTTGTTTGCGTATCAGCGTGTCGAAACGACGCGAACGACGCTCGGTGCCAGGGGGGGAGGCCCAGAGGGAATCGTCGGACTACGCAAGGATCGTCCCGATGGCGTCGTTTGGCGTCTGGCGCATTCTCCGGATCGCGACGGACTGAGGTCCGCCGCGCTCCCCTCGCCGCGATTCTCCGTGGACTCGCCCGTTCGTCGTTCGAGGTTGCGGGACGCCTGGCGAGCGTCGCGACGAAGCTCTCTCGGTAGAGAGAGAGAGATAACCACCGGAGAACCACCGAGAAGGAGTCCGCCTGGCCGCCACCCCACGGCGGTAGGCGACGTTGCCGAGTCTCGTCGCTGTTGTCGCTGAATACTCCGTACGCGTCAAAACATCATCCTCGTCGACGATTCTCCACACGGTGCGCTCGTCTGTCCTCCACCGAGACGCGGCAACCCTGCAAATCTTCCGCGCGAGCTACGACGTTTCGTAGCACACACGCACACCCACACGCGCGATAAACACAGCGCCTGTCGAAAGAAAAAAATAATATATAATACGTCGAAAGAACGGGAGAAACGCGCGGTCTTTGGCGCCGACGTAGCCGTGTTTCTTTTCGTCACTCGGAACGAGATCTCAAAGTTTACTCGCGACACAAGTTTTCAGAAAAACGCGTGCGACTCGACGCAGTCTCGAAACGAGAACAAACGAGAGTGCGCTCGACGGAAGACGACAGGCGTACAGGGGGTGCGGGGGGAGGGTAACGGAGGTTCGACCCCTCGAGAAGGAAAAAATTGGCGCGTGATGTCTCGGGATTGGTCCGTTGTACCTCAGGCGGACCGAACTCGTTGGGATTTCTGGACCAACGAACGGTAAGTACCGGCCCACCGAATTCCGAATGGGCGGAGACCGTCGTCGCGTGCGTTTCTCCATGTTCTTTCATCAGGAATACGCTTCGCGCGCGTAAAAATGGTCTCTCGCCGCTAGTCCCGTCGAACGTCATTCGTACGGGAAACCGTTCACACGCGCGCGCCTTCTCCCTCATTTTCATATTTTTCATAGGACAGCGCTGCTGATCATACACACACACACATATATATATATACACATATATATATCTTTTTTGCGACGTTTTTTATAGGACGGAAAAACTCGATTCCCAAAATCGGGTTGTTCGCTAAAAATTGTAGTAAACGGGTCGACGTCGGGGCAGATCCATCTTTGGACGGACGATGGAACTTCCGGATGTCGTCGTCGTCGTCGTCGATCAAAGATATACGCGCGGAATACGTGAAAAACACATAGGGTGAAAAATCACCAGTGAATGAACGATCACCAATGAATGAATGTTTTCGTTAATTGCAGATGACTTTAGATACATTCGCTACATTTCCTAGAATTTAATCGAACTTTAATGTAGAACTGATTAAAAGAAATGTTCCACATGTTCATTGGTACATCAGCCTTTCCGAAAGACATGATTTTAACATGTTCATTCACTGGATTTGTCGTCTGCTTAGTTGTTCATTCATTGGTGACTTGACCTTATAACGGTTGAATTTGGGTCGAACGCGCGCGTCGACGCTACGACGGAGAATCGATCCGTTTTCGCGTTGGAACGTAGGACGAGCACGGGGCTATGTAGTTAGTTCCATGTAGTTCGAGCCACGTCGAAGTGATTGTCCTCGTCGTCCTCGCCGGACCGCTGAATCGTATCTCTGGTGTGTACCGATCGTCCTGACCTCCGGTTCGCGCGGCCCGCGTCGATGGAGGGGACGGAGGAACCGAGATCTTCGGGGACGACGTTGGGCAGCGAAGATCCTTGTTTGGGAAAGTCTAATCCGTCGCCGACGGGTTATCGAGATTACGCACCGCCCGTCGAACTCGTTCGAGAGCGCGGACGCATCGCCGTCGGCGAGAGGGACGAGGATTTCGCGCACAAGGTTCGTCGTTTTCTTTTTCATTGTTCCGTCCGCTCATTGTGCAATAATATATATACATATATATTTCATTGATTTGTATACTCGCTCGACAGACGATACTGCTCGGGGACAGCGGCGTCGGCAAGACGTCGCTGCTCGTCCGGTTCGACACGGGACAATTTCAAACTGGAAATTTTGCGGCGACCGTCGGCATCGGGTTTACGGTAAGGCGACAGGCGCGCGATACGCTCGAGAATCGTAAGGCGCGAGTCGGTCGAGCGGTTACGGTCGCGACTCACGCTCGTCGGGTCGCCGGTTCGAATCCCCGACGCGCGCCATCCCCTTTTTTTCCGTACACGATGATGATTCAACGTTATTGCATAGATCGGCCTTTACACGAGCCAGGATCGTTCTGATCGCGCGCTCGGGCCGCTCGATGATCGGCAATGTCATAGTTACTCTGAGTGTCCATGAACTCCCCCCCCCCCCCCCCCCCCCTTAATGCTTCTTTTATTTCCACGCGAGCGCATTTGTCGTTTAAAATCGGGCCTCTCGCAGAACAAGGTCATCACGGTGGACGAGTCGAGGGTCAAGCTTCAAATCTGGGATACGGCGGGTCAGGAACGATTTCGAAGCGTCACGCATGCCTACTACAGAGACGCTCACGGTAATCATCGACGACGATGACGACGACCGACGAAGACCGATCGGAATGTACATTTGGCTCAACTCTCTCGACTCCTCTTTCAGCGTTGCTGCTGCTCTACGACGTCACCGACAAGACGAGTTACGACAACATCAGAGCCTGGCTCGGTGAGATTCGCGAATACGCACACGACGACGTCGTAGTCGTGCTTCTCGGTGAGTCGTCGTCCCTGCTCCGTTTTCGTTGTTTCTCGCACGACACTCGGCGCGTTGGTTTCTCTATTCGCAGGAAACAAGTGCGACTGCGGTAACGAGAGGATCGTAAAGAGGGAGGACGGTGAACGTCTGGCGAGGGAATACGACGTACCGTTTATCGAGACGTCCGCCAAAACTGGTCTCAACGTAGAATTGGCTTTTTTTGACGTTGCGAGGTGAACGACTCACGCGCGATCCTTCTGTACTCGTGTCCTCTCGTAGTTTTACTCGTCTTTTTTACTCTCCGCTTTCTCTCGTTTCAGACGACTGAAAGCGCGAAAAACTGGACAGTCAGACCCGACGAAATTCAACGTGGAGGATCGTGCGAAACGAGAAACTCGAAAAAATTCTTGCCTCGATTACAACGATTGTTCGACGAGCTGAAAAAATTGATCGGTGGGATTCGATGCGATCGACGATTAAAAAGTACCAAAACAAGAAAATGTCATCGTCGTCGTTGTTGTTGTTGTTGTTGTTGTTATTTCGATCGAGCGTGTTTGTATAATCGAGGAGAAGAAATTGGTCCTCCCCGTTCAGAGGCCCAGTCTGCTGGGAGTCTTGCGATACGACGCGGGTGTTCCCGGTTCTCTTATTCCCGGTGTCAGAATCTCTTTCCTGAAACACGACGGAAAATTAGTTGGTTCGTTAGTCGGCGGACGCAAATGGTCGCAAAAGGGCGAAAAAGTACAAAGCGTCGATCTTCGTTACCTCCTGACGGAAGCTCGCTCGCGCTCGAGCTGCTCCCGAGCCCGGGCGCGCATCTCCTCCTCGGCCTCCTTCATCTGACCCTCCATCTCGTCGAGATGAGCCATCGCTCGACGTCTCTTGGCGCGACCGCTTCGACCGGTTTCTTTGACGCTGAAGAACATCGGACCGAGCTCGGCGAGCCAGTGTCCGTCGACGGCCGTTACGCACTGCATGTACTCCTTGGCGGTCATGACGAGTTCGTGATAGACGACGTAATCCGGAGTGAAACCCATACCGAAGAGAGCCGAGGTCGGATGAAGATGACACGGCATACCCGTTCGACAATTTACGTATTCTCCGATTCCCTTCAAACGCGCTGCCTGATGAAAGTACGCCGAACAGATGCACTTCCTGACGACGTCCCAGTCGGTTCCGCAACTGACGACCTCCATTTTTTGTTGTTTCAAAATTTCCTCGAGCTGTTGACGTACCTCTCGAACTTTTCTCATCGCTTTCGCGTGAATAAAGTGGTCGTTGCACCAAGAGCTCGAGTAACCATTGGATTTCCATTGTTCGTAGACGTTGAGATACGTCAAATGATCGGACTCGGGTACTTGAAATTTTTCCCGCGCCGAGTCCGAATCTTCCTCGCGTCCCTTTGGTCTGTAGAATATCGAGGGCACCGAGAGCATCGAGACTATTATCAGAATATCTGCGGTACATCCGAGTTGAGAAGCGACGATCAACATCTGACACTGAGGCGGATCGAGAGGAAATTCGGCCATCTGGCGTCCGAGAGCCGTCAGTCTACCGGTGTGATCGAGAGCTCCCAATATCCACAATTGATAGAGAGAATTGAGTATATTGTCCTGGGGCGGTGGATCCATAAAGTGAAAAGCGAGTAAATCCTGTACGCCGAGAGATTTCAGAAGGAGAACGGTATTGGCGAGATTCGTCCGTTGAATCTCGGGTACGCCGGTCGACAGGAGTTCGTCCAAATATTGTCGTCGGGTGTAGAGACGATAGCAGTGACCGGGACCGGTACGACCGGCTCTTCCGGCTCTCTGATCGGCGTTGGCTCGCGACACCGGATACACCTGGAGAGCGTCCATACCGATACGAGGATTGTACACCTTGAGCTTGCAGTAACCCGAATCGACGACGAAGACTATACCGTCGACGGTGAGCGACGTCTCGGCTATGTTGGTCGCGACGACGCACTTACGAAGACCGACCTCCGAACGTTGAAATATCTTTGCTTGAAGATCGGAAGGCAGCTGAGAGTATATAGGAAGAATCGATAGTTCCGGAGCCGAGTCTATCTCCGCGAGTCTCTCCTCGAGCGCCTCGCACGTCACCTCGATGTCCTCCTGTCCCGGCATGAATACGAGAACGTCGCCGCTCCGCGGTTGCAGATGAATCTGCAAAACTTGCTTCACCGCCGCGTCCACGTAGTCCTCGACGGCGTTCTTCGAGTGAAGTATCTCGACGGGAAACGTTCGTCCTGGTATCTCGAAGGTCGCAGCGTTTCCAAAAAACGCCGCGAATTTTCCAGAGTCCATCGTCGCCGATGTGACGATCAGCTTAAGATCGTGTCTTCTGGCTACCACCTCTCTGAGTAATCCAAAAAGAACGTCGGTCGAGAGAGAACGCTCGTGAGCCTCGTCCATGATGATGACGCTGTACCGATCCAGGTCACCCTCTCGCAGGCTCTCTCGAAGCAATATACCGTCCGTCATGTACTTGATGACCGTCTGTGACCGAGAAAAACGAGAGAAACGAGATTAACGAGACCGAGAAATCGACGAAATCGCTCTGTTTACCTCCTTGGACGTGCAATCCTCGAACCGAATGGCGTAACCGACTTTGTCGCCTAGAGCCGTCGCCATCTCGTCCGAGACTCTCTTCGCGACGGACATGGCGGCTATACGACGAGGTTGAGTACATCCGATTATTCCATTTTTGCTGTAACCGTCCTCGTCGAGATACTGAGTGAGCTGAGTCGTTTTTCCGCTCCCCGTTTCCCCGACTATTATCACGACGCTGTTTTCTCTTATGATGTTCAACAATTCCTGTCGCACCGCGAAAACCGGCAGACTCGTTCTCTGATGTTGAATTGATCTTTGTCGAGAATCTCCACCGCTGCCGCCGCCGCCGCCACTGCCGCCGACGCCGATGTGTCGGGCGTATTTTTGTCCGGCTTTCAAATCCATCTCCCGTCCCCTGGGCTCCTTGTCGTCCTTTCTACCGTCGCGAACGCCCATTATGTTACCTATGTGAGTACCCGCGAGTTCCCAATGTTTCTTCTGAGCCCTCCGACGTTCCTTCTGCTCGCGATAGGCTCGCACGAGTGCCGATCCTTTTCGAGCGACGAGCGCCATGTCGGAGCTCGGATCTCGCACCGGAACGATGGGCTCGGGTTGTTTCGTGAAGACGATGCGACCTGCGCACACAAAATTCAAACGCGACGTTAGACCACGATTCGTCTCTGGTGTACAGTTTTCGGCGTTCTCCGACGTACGACTAACCGTCCAAAAACGGTGGAACGACGTTGTGAACGAGGAGATGAACCCTCGCCTCGCCCTCGTCGTCCGGATCGTCGTCGTGCTCGAGAGAACTGACCACTCCCGACGTCAGCATTCTGTTTCGTTCCCACAACTCGTTGTCTTTGTTTATCTGTCTCTGCTGCGCGGACACGCGTTTCTCGCGTTTCGCCTCCAGTTCCATTTCCTTCTTGCGCGTGTATTCTTCCGAGACATCGGCAAAGTGACGATTCTCCCCGTCGTCGAGTCCGTACCATTCGCGCTCCAGCCTGAAACGCAAAACGAACTTACAATGTCGCATCGTCGGCGACCGACGAGAACAATGACGAAATGTATCCGCTTACCTCCTTTGCTCCTCCTCCCACACAGCCTTGTCGTCTCCCTCGAGCAGAGGAGTCGCGCCCGATCCGCTTCTCCGCTCTTTGTTCCATGAATTATACTTGTAGGACGGTGTGAATTCGCTTCTCGCGCTCTCCCTGTGATCTTTGGATCCGTAGAGCTTGGGTGTCGGATGATCCCAACTGGATCGTCTCGGCTCCTCGTCGCCATCGTCGTCGTCGTCGTCCCAATTGCTCCTGGACGTCGGATCCTGCAAGAAAATGACGACTCGTCATTTGTTTATTTGTTTATTTCTTAACGGGTATAAACCCTTTTACAAAATTCGGATCTGGCACATGGTAAAAACAATGTAGTAATATGGCTTTTACTCGCATTGGTACAAAGATGGACTAATAAACGTTTATTAATAAATTAGAAACAATGTAGTTACTAGAACACTAGATAACAATAGAATCAATATATTGGATATAAATGATTACTAGGGCCGGGAAGTTCGTGCTAGTTATGTTATGAGTCTCGCTGAGACTCTCTGAAATCGTGCAGAGAGTCTCAGCGAGATTCATTACAAAACTAGCACAAACTTCCGGGCCCTAATGATTACGTGACTAAGTGACTAGGGTGCGTGTCAGATGCATCTACAACCGAGCGACAAGGCTTTGCTAAAGGCTTTCGATCGCTCTCTTAAAAGATTGCTGTGTACTACCAAACAAATCGAGCCTGGCAGAATGAATCTTCGCAAGACGTAGTATCTTAGGAACTAAACTACCATGATAGTAGGAGGTTCGTTGAACCCCGTCAAAAAACAAATTATTCGTACGTTAGCGACGAAGAGGTAGGTCACGATCGAGAGGGAAACCGTCGCGACGGATCTCACCCGCTACTCACTCTCGTTTTGAATTTGGGTGTTCTGGGCTCGTCTCCGAATCGAGGGGTCGCGTCTCTTCCGTCGCCACCGCGACTCCTTCCCCTGTCTCTCCGCTGCGCTCTGTCGCGAGCGTCCAGTCTCTGACGTTCGAGACGACTCTCGAGTCTGCGACGAGCCTCGGCGTCGACGCCTCCGGTGTACGTAGGAGTCTCCTCCCGGTGCGTTCTGTACCTTCTGTCCTTGGGTTCGTTTTCGCGGTCCCTTCCAGACTTTGATCCGGGTTCCTGGGAATCCTCTCGTCTCTTGCGTTCGGCCAGTTTGTCGAGTCCAAAGTGGGAACACGACGGTTTTTTGAAAGTATGATCCGACACTTTTTTACGGATTATCAATCCTCCGGTCTCGGTTCCGTCCGAACCCTCCAGCCTGAACAGATCCGTATTTTCCGTCGTCATTTCTCACGAAAACATTTGATGTTGTTCGCGCGTTTGTTTCTAGGTTATCCGTAACGTCGTACAAATGCGCACGAATGCGTATAAACCAAGGAATTTAGACTTATGAAGTGCAGAAAAACTGGGGTGATCGGAATTAGTAATCACCCCAGTGGTTAGAACGCGCTACGGTCGTCTTGTAAATGTATTACTCACGGACGTATCACGCACAGAACGCACACACATGCCTTTCAGCCAGGCTCCGCCCTCTGCGTCTATCTCGTTTTTCACGTCTATCTCTTTCTCTTTCGCTCTCATGTCATTCAACGGCAAAAACCGTGAGCTTTGCTTTTCGCCCGCTCTCACAGTCGCACCGAGCATACACGTCGCAAATTTGATCTCATCAGCTGATTTCCAATAACACTTCATTTCCTGTATTAAAATAATTGTTGAATAAAAAAATGTTAAATATAGATTCGGACAGTTCGTGAATTTAATACGACAATCGATAGAGATAGATAAACAAAACACGAAAAATGGCATCGCGTTTCAGCGGCGCGTTACAAATAACCAATCTCGACGATTTTATCACTCCGTCCCAAGTGAGTAAAATTATTGTCAATTGTTGACATTCTTAAATTTA
>JABMBT010004503.1:0-17373 GCA_018906895.1 Odontocolon sp. PSUC_FEM 10030002
TAGTATGTATGGAGAAAGAAAAGACACAGAGACAAAGGACTCAAAAAAGTAATAATGATTCTTGGTAGTTTTTTACTACTTCGTATGTTTTTTTTTTTAGGCGATATTTCTATTTAAATTGCAGTCTGAAGTTATTAAAAGTGTAAAGGAAATTATGCTATTACGTAAAGTTTTGCGATTCGAGACCTTTTTTTTCATCCCTTATTTGTTTACATTCTATTTTTTTCTACTGCGATGTAACAGAGTACGGATTGCAAAAATGAAGGGAGTAAGAATGGGTCGAGAAAGCAAAGAAAAAATAAATGAGCCTGATGTAAACGTCCAGTTAAGCCGAACTTATCAGTCGCGTCACGCAACGTCGGGCTTCATGCAAATATACGGTTGGACGACTTTAGGGTGAGCGTGCTAGAATGATAGAACGAAAGTGCGAGTATCGTCGAGCCATGAGAAAGATCGGTACGAAGAAAGGCGTATACAAAAAGATAAATGTTGAAGGGCCATTAGATAAAAGCAACCGGATGAAATTTAGTCTTTTTTATCCAGGTCGTGGACCAAGGATGCTGGATGCTGTTTGGTGGTAAGCCGGAAAATAAAACCGATCTCACGAGCCACGGTTCATGCTCGAGGAACACGAGAAAGTGAGAACTAAAGAGGCAGAAAATGAGAAGAGTAAGAGACGGAAGAGAAGAGAGCAAGCAAAAGGAGGTCCATGGATGTTTCAAGGCTTAAGATCCCGAGCTGAGGGTTTCACGAGAGAGCAAGGGTAGTCCGATTGTCTTAAGCCAACAGGGGTCGCAGCCGCCAGTCCGAGATACAAATTGCCGGTAGTTCGAGTTCCTTCCTAGTCTCGCATATGGTAAAACCGATCCGCATCGTGAAGCTGACCGTCTTACTGCAATATCTAGGTAACGATCTTTTGCGGAAACTGTACTAAGATGTTCAGCTTCAATGTCCAGGCTCAATTTAGTGTGGATATACAGAGAGAGACCAACAGGAAGGGATGCGGTAACTGATGCCATCTCATCTCTCCTTTTCCGTAGAGAACGAATGATGTTAGATATACATATATATATACAACCTTTCTCGAGATCTTTTGCCAAGTAGCACCAAGAATCTTCGAATTGACCGATTTTTCAAGAAGTCTATTTACCTACTATTTTTCAAAGTCCTCTTCTTGCTCTCGAGTGAAAATTCTGCGGTAAATCGATTTTCACAGCAATATAAATTGAATAAAAATATTGAGAGAATTTTGCAAAAATATTTAGAGTAAGAGAGTCGAATTATGGTGAGTAGGAGGGGGGTGGGAAACTTTTCGTGTTGATTAAAAGTTTATTTGGCTTATCTGATTCATCCAAAGAGAGTAAAGAGCGGAATTCAAGGGTTTCGTGACTGGAAAAAATTTTCGGTGGCCTCTCGGGAGAATTCTGTTTTGTTACGGTTAAATGTTCCTCGCGAATGGTCGACTTATCGAGCGTGGCGTCGTCACGAACGTTATTTATTTCCTTTCTCACGCAAATTTTCTCTCGGTTATCAAAATCCTTTGGCTCCTACGAGTTGACTTCTTTCTCTTTCCCCCTTGACCGCCTTCCTATCGGAGGGTTATCATAAAACTGCACCTTAATTAGCCTTCAGACTTTATCATCCACGCAATAGGTAGTCCACTTTCGACTTTACGCGCTATAAAGTCCGACATTAAAACTCCTTTGCGTGTGTTGCCTTGGCTCACTGCGTTTTATGTCAGAGAAAGTTGCTATGCAAAAGCCACCGACTCTTCAGGCGGCAAACCAACCCTCTCTTCATCCGTCTCGACATTCACGAGTTTTCACCCTCTTTTAGCCAAGGTCTCCTTTTTCTCTTTTTTTCTCTTTTTTTTCTTAAATCCCACAACTCTTCCCCTTTTTTTGGCCAACATATCGAAAAAAACGACAATGCCAAATTACCGAATTCCAGACAAGCTCAATTAATTCGTTAAATTCTTTCGACCTCTTTTCTCTTGCTCTCCGTATTACGACATTTTTCTCCGTCTTTTAACTCTTTTACGAGGACGATCCACAAGGAAAGAGAAATATCGAAGACAATTCTTTTTCCATTTCAAGACACACCGGAGAGTCCCAATTAATATCGCGAGAATTTAAGATCGAATAAAAGCGTGCTAAAATAAACCATCCCCTATTTTTCATGGATTATTTTCTATACCCTTCGCCTGTCTCCTGGCTAAACATTCCAAAGCATGGAGAACGAGGTATATACATACGACGAACTATGGAAATTAACGTTCCTGGCATACAATAGGCGAGCCCAGTTGGTCGTGGATATTTTTCATTTGCGTGGACGTGGTGCCTTTGTCCTGCTGCTGGCTGCTGGTAGGCATTTAGTTCCGGCCAGTTGGTGAGCATCCGTGGAACAGAGCAGGCGAGGGATTCTCTCGGTCCACACAACGGAGGCTGCTCTCATCCCTTTACCAACGCCCCCCCCCCCCCTCTATACTACGTTTTAACTCCCCACAATCTACCCTGTGCAGACCAAACACAGCATCCCTCTGTCTCTCAGACGTAACTTCGATCTCTTAAAGTATAAAGTGTAAAATCACGGTAACCAAAGGTCACGCACAGTGCGTGAGACATCGGCAATTAAATATTTAAGATTTCCTCAAGCGAGAGAGGAAAACCGAAGGATTTCTTTCCGAAGAGATAAATGGACCCTGAAGGGCCTCTTTCCTTTCGTTCAATCCCTTAGGGTGTCGGAATTTATCGCTTGCAAGCTCGACCAAACTATCGACAGAATCGTAATCCTGAATCTCTGCAGTTGCGAAAATAATAAAAAATTGACAAGACATAACAATTACATAAATTTTCAATGTTAAGGACCTAAATCAATTATAATCAATATTTCAGTATTTTACCAAACTATTATAAAGTTTCTACTTTATTTTATCGATTGGAAGAAAATCGAAGAAAAAAAATTAGCTTCTGAGGTAAAAGTCTAATCGAAAAGACCTTCGACTTGTCGACGAAGTAGCCACAAGAGAACGAGATGGTAAACGAAATTGCAAGAGGTCTGAACCACAGGATGATCGAGACGAAGTGGAGGATGAGGAAAAGGAAGAGTGGATAGAGAGAAGGAAAGAGATCTGGAGGTAGACAGACAAGAAGAAGAAGAAGAAGAGAAGCATGCGAGACCTGGGGATATAATTGGCCTTGGAATTAGCGAAGGGGTTCCAGGGATGCGTCTTGCGTGCGGTGGACCACCAAAGGGCGACTACTGTATCAGCCACAGGGCGAATCGTCGTTACTGACGACTATCCGCACTCCATAGAACACACTCGAGGAAATTTCGAAAACGAGGAGAATGGAAATGGACACGCAACGGGTAAATGGTTTACCGAATTACCTCGGGATTGCACGAGATTGGATTTGACTTTCGAGAGGGTTTTACGGGACCGCGACGAATTTTAGGGAATTACAGAGAGAGTGAGAGAGAATTGCACACGAATGAGAAAAAAAGAGTTTCGCTCTTTGATTCCAACTTTCGTGGACCAATTTGACAGCATCCCTTTTCTGGACGGTTGGAAATGTATTTGAGATTCAGAGACATTTTTTATGTTTGGGGAAATTCTGTGCTCTATATTTTGATTGAGAGACCCTTGGCAAATAACTTCAATTTGTTCGTAAATATCGTATGTATCGAATCGAGGGCCCAAATTCATAGGGATGATTCAGAAACATGGAAAACACCTAAAAAAAAAAACATATTTTTCCACATCATCGCAAAACCTAACAATTTTGGACGTTTTCTCCCTTACTTCTCACCGAATGTTAAATTCCATTCTTCGTACATTTATCCCGATCCCAATCGGCTGCACGTTGCCCCATAATAATTGATCGAGAACGCTCTTGTGTACGCAGCATCCTCAGCGAAATAATTCTCTGTAGCCACCGCGTGTTCATCCCCCTGTGTGTACGCACTGTCGAACGCTCGATGAACACAATCCTATAGGTCTATAGTCTGTTATTGCCGGCTGTTTGACCAAACCCCAGAATCAGTTTGAATCCTGCAGGAGAACGCAGTTCCCTGACCGGCCCTGGCGACCGGCATTTCGCGATACAGAGAGTGAGAGAGAAATACGCGTAGGGAGAGCTGTTACAGATTCATCCAGACAGACCTCGCCAAATCACTAATGAACCACTGTGACAGACAGATTCCCCTCCCCCATCCGATTCCTACATATGTGAGTGTCCTTTCGCTGCATAAACTGAGCCCTGGTTAACAGTACACGCGTTAAATTGTAAAACGTCAGCTCTGCTTAATGAAAACAAATTTAGAGATTCTCACCCTTTACAATTACTTGTCAGTTCTATCTAAACGCAAAAAAAAAGGCCTTAGAAGGAATTTCATGAACGTCTCTCCTTTGCTCGACGCTAAAATTCAGAAAGCATTCCCCCTTTTTTTATTCGATATTCCATCAAATTCCTTGAAAAATTCCGAAGCATCGACGATAAGAGGGGCGAAATAAAAAAAGGAAAAAGCTTTCAAAGCAAAGAAAGTATGTGTGTTGTCACATATGTGTACTTTGTACAGATATACATAGAAACGTTCCAAAAGACACCGTAAAACTGTTCTATATTTACTATAATATTTGTTAAGAATTTGATAACAAAAAGTGTTCAAAGTATGTCATTTTTATCATGCTGGTTGAGTACTTTTATACTTGTACACTGCAGTTTCGTCATTTTTGAGAAAAACAAACGAGGAATGTTGTTCACTTTCGGGCAACTGGAATGTTATAGCCAGGGGTGCTTTGCACCCCTTTGATCCATGTATATAGCGTCATCTCAGAATTATTCGTGAAAGCGTTTGCGATCCAGGTGTCTGTGGTCGCGGTTCCGAAACGGTGGTTGACGTATCGCGGATTCCTTCGCCACGAATTGGGGGCGTTTTGGATCGTATAAGCAGGGGTGAGTTTCCACCCTCAAGGCTCGAACCGAACCAGCGACGAAACTAACCATGTAGATATAGCTTGGACCACGATTTAACTATATGTACTGTACATGTACATAGTGCGCGGTAGATATACGCAACCGGCTATCATTTGCATATCTGCAGCCGTTCGGACGTCGGAGAGCTTCGCGAATGGCAGTGAGGTAAATTCTATTATAGCCTCGTCCATGAATATTGATCGACTGGTGGACGCGCGAAGGGGTGGCTGGATGCTGCGGGGGATTTTCTGTGTAATGGTCCCTATAAGTTTTCCGAGGACATCGAACAGTGAAAAATAGAATAAATTCATGAAATAGAATTCGATGGAATACTTAATTATGAATTGTTTGGAGAATTTGATCATAACTGATTTTAGTTATCTTGAAATCAGAAAAACTAATGATTATAGGTTGATTACAAAGATGAAATTTTTCATCGCAATATTAGAAGAGAAAAAATAAAAATTTCGACAGAATATCAAATTGTGACGTGCTTTAACTTTGGGGACTTTCTGATTGATCTCTCCCCTCTTTTCGAAATTCCATGGTCGAATGATCGTACTCGCTCGATGTACACTATATATACCGTCAACCTTTATCAATGCTCGCTCCGAACGTTTCGCTGTATCGAATAATGAACAAACAATGTGGGGTGCAGAGGTGGAGTTGGATCGGAACGGCGAGTGGTGAACCGATTTCAAAGGGCGCAGCTGGCTCCACACCGTAATTGCATTCAAATTCTGCGCTAACTTCTAAGTGGCAAGTTGGTCCTGTCGACGTTCAGTGTAACGCAATCAGCGATTCTTTTACTACAACACGAAGAACGCTTTGTATACGATGGTACCAGCAATAAACCAATACCAATATCCTATAGACTTTGTTAATCCATTAGAACATTTTAGTGCATCATATATCGATTTTTGCACTTTTTTCCCCTTTCAAAGATAGTGTTTAAAAAATGAAAGAAAAAAAATGTGTGGTAAGGTTTGATATGCAATATATATAGGATAGAACAGAAAGTAGAAACCACGAGCTAGATACGTCAGGTTGAAAATGACCAGTCGAAGGCAGGCTGAACTCGTCGACCACTGGTTGTCATTTCCATCGACCACACCAACAGTTCTAACGAGTCCCTCGTCACCGATTGTTTCCACAAAAACACACACACACACACAAACCTGTCAAGATTCACCTACGTGTTCCAATAAAAAATATAATAATACTTGAGGAATGATAAAAAGTGGTGAACGTTTTTTTCTAGCCACGAGAGTTTGAAACAGTTTGTTGGGACACGTACTGTCGATTCCAGAAGGTAAAAAGTAAATGAACCATCAAACTGCCGATGTTGCTCTGTTAGCGGCAGGATCGACCAGAAATTTTCTATTGGAATTTCTTGTATCGATAACAGAATCTCCCGTGGCGTTTCAGATTGGCGAGTGCGAACCTCTCGAAGTGAAAGAACGTATCGCAAACAAAAAAAATCTTATGAACCCAAAGGGACCGAGGAAATGCGTTCAGCATGAAGATCCGAAGGGCAGGACAGGCTGACCGCACGCTGAGAAGGATACGAGCTCTTGGCCGATAAATGCGAACCATTCCCCTTCCCCAAATTATAATCCCAGGGAGGGTGCCTTGCATGAGGATGATGTACGTTTCGCGTCGAAGCGCCCACCCATCGCGAGAGGATTTTCCAAATCGCGACATGACAAAGGACACTCGTCCACCAACGACACACGAGCAACAAAATTTATAGGATGGAATAGCATTAAAAAGTGGAATCGGGGGAGAGAAAAAAGAAGAAATAAATAATACGATTTAGTAGCTTTAGCACTAAGCTCCAGTTGCTGGAACATTTACAAAGGGAGAAGAAATTAATGTCGAAATAAAGTATATTATGGACCACTTCTGTACTTTATAGAATTGGCTAAATTTCGAAATTTATATGAGATAGACAAATTGACTGAACACGAATTTAGTTGTCACGAAACTTTTTTTAAAACTCGTACGAGGTTCTTGAGTTTTAGAAAGAAAGAACGAGGGAAGGAATATGTATGGTATATGGTTTGCTATACTCAACTATGACGCCTTTCGACGTAGAGGGTCGAGGAGTATGAAAGGCACAACCCAGTAAAGCTACGTCAGCGAGTTCGTTCTCATTCCTCAAATGAGAATTTTCCATCCCCATTCGTTCTTGGTTGCTTTCTTCACCCTCGCCTTTGGGGACGATGTGAAAAAGCCTCGCGTCGCCTTGTGACGGCATTCAACACGCAAGGGGATGTTTTCAAGGAGTTTCAAAAGCATATACGGAGTCTTAGACAGAGCGGAGAACCCTAAATCCATTTTAGACAAACCGCGCTGTCGTAGAGTCTCTAAACTGTAATACGCAATCAATCCCATAAGAAAATAAGATTTTGCTTATAGAAACACGCCTTTGGATTGTACAAAATCCAGTCTGATATTTCTGTGTGAAATAGAAGAAATCTCCATTGCGAAGACAAAGCGGAAATTGCGAGAAAAGATGTTTTTCTGCGTTTATTTTTTGCCTTGCATTTTCGCAAAAAGTCTCTATGGTGACAGCACTCTCATCTACTCTGACGTTTTGCGGCTGGCTTCAAGCCCGAAAGATTGAACCGAAGGACAAGTAGAAACACAGAGAGTTTACAGCATCCGAAGCAAGGCCAAAGACTGTTAACGTCTTTTTGTTTCTTTTTTCATCTTTTCTTTTAATGACACGCTACATCTATAGTGGAATTTCTATTGACCAAATCCTTCGTCTTCTTTCGAAATAATATATTTCCCCATCTCGGCATGCCATGCCATTTTTCCATCTCTTCTCTCATTGTTTCCCGAGGAAGTAACGTTTACCTTCGCAAAAATTACTTATTAAATTTCACGAGCTCATCAGATCCCAGAATATTCTTCGTATTCTTAGAAGAAAAATTCTTATAACAGAGGCAAAGTTGGCGGCAGTTTTTCATCTCCTTGAAGATGTTCCCAGCATACCCTCGAAAGAGGTGCAAGTCCTCTGACGGCACG
Source organism: Odontocolon sp. PSUC_FEM 10030002 (assembly GCA_018906895.1). Classification (NCBI taxonomy): domain Eukaryota; kingdom Metazoa; phylum Arthropoda; class Insecta; order Hymenoptera; family Ichneumonidae; genus Odontocolon; species Odontocolon sp. PSUC_FEM 10030002. The sequence goes on from JABMBT010004503.1 coordinate 8,013, forward strand.
CAACGACGCCGTAATCCTCGCCAGCAACGTCTTCGTCCTCTTTCGGAAGTCTCGTAATCCCATGAACGAGGGCCGTTTGTGAACGAACTGGACAGAAAGTGAGGTCCAGACACGCCATAGGGCCATATACTTCATGAGGTAGACACTGACGCTTTCCAACTCTTTCTACGATGGCAAAGACGGTCATCCCCTTCCTCCCTTTTTTTCCTCACTTTTTTTCACTCTTTCCCACTCCTTTGTAGCAAGGAGTTGCGGCTGCCATCGTTGAGAATTGGATTAGATGCTCGAGGAAAAGTTGGCCCTTCTGACCAGCCAGGAGGTGTCGATAAAAAAAGGAGATGGGGCCACGGACAACGAGGGGTTTGAGGAGGGGAATGTATCGTGAAAAACTCTCGGTCGAATCAGCGGGGGTTGCGCCTCCACCCTCGGACAACCGTAAATCCAGAGGAGCCCAGGAGCAACTCACCCCGACCGAACATTTTTATGGAGGAGAGAAACCATCGGAGCAGAGTGCAATTATTGCGGTAGCTGGGATACTAGGTACCCGAAATAATGATTATTAAACTCACAAATCGACATGGTTCATGCTCCTCCCGGTTTCGAATTTCGCTTTCATAAAACTCACCCTTGGTCGATCGATACGTAAACACTACTTCTTTTTTTCTTATTAACTTTCAACAGCAGTTGTTGAAGTTGGCTAAACATTCTTGAAATTTTGATTTATTGACAGTTCGATTTGCCGGACGTAACTGACGTTTGAGTGAGTGTTTTGAATAATCAGAACAAGTGAGTGATCTGGAATGATTAATATTAGAAGGGAGGGAGCAGCGATTTAAAGTAGCTATTTATGAAACTGAGGGATCAACATTGTAAAACTTCCCCCGTTCGATCGATTCATGATATTAATTTTTTTTATGGGCTTTGAATAGCCCTCTCACAAGTTGGCTGAACATTCTTGAAATCTCGATTTATTATCTGTTCGAATCATGCAAAGTACTTGATGTTTGAGTGCATATTTAGAATTTTTGAAAGAGAGGCGAAGCAACAATCTGAGATGATTGATGCAATGAGAGACAACAAATGGAGGGAGGAAACATCCCTTCGCCTCGTAACAATAAGCAGTTCTTGGTGCTTTCATTGCCATTGGAATAATTAACCAACAGAGGCGGAATAATTGGCCGGCTGTTATATTAAGTACGACATTGAACGAGATTAATGGGTCGAAAGGTTTTGAGCGAGCAAGAGAGAATCGTTACCATGGGAATGATCGAAGGGGTCAGAGGAGCGATTTTCCTACGATATAGGGGAGTGAGTATGCAAGAGGCTATGTACCAGCTGAAAAGAAGCGAGATTTAAAACACATTCTGAGAACAGTAGCAAAATACTTTACGACGTGCCTCCAAGATTTTACGAGATTGGATCGTATCTTCGGGCAAATGTATTCCTGCGGATTTTAGCGATTGTAAAATAAACCTTTAGTAAAATCACAGATTGAACATCGAGACAAACCTTTGGATGATATTTCAGCAATGCTATCTGAAGCTGGTATTTCGTAACTTACCTGGAACAAAAATAAATTTGTAGCCATTAGACACAGACAAATAAACGTTCTGCTGTACAGAATATGTTTAATAATAATTTGGTCTGTGAAATTATATATAATTTGGCTTTATGCCTGGATCTGTCTCCAGGGAGTTCCTCTTCCAGTTACTCTCATGCCTTCGTTACGATCATGTGTCAACTAATATACGAAATTTGTCAGAAGTCTGGTATCATCAAAACGGGTCAGTGATGGAAAAGAGCAACCGGAGAGTTTGAAGAAGAAATCCTGGACTTGTCCAGTGAACACTTGACTCTTGAATGCTCGTTCGAAGGAAGTATTGTTTGCGTTCAAGGATCGTTCACAACCTTCGCTAGTGATGACTCATGGCTCTTTCTGGGTTTTTAACACGACGTGGCGTCGGAGCTTTCCGGGGCGTCGGGTGAACGAGGGGTTGGACTTTAATCTAACAACCCCCGGCTCACTTTGCATGGGTCTCGTTATACATATATATATAGTAGGTGCTCGATGCTGGGCTTTTCGAGCACTGGCCACAAGGGGTGTGTTTCACTGACTGCCCCCGGGGTAACATGACAGAGTGTCCTGTGCAGAGAAGACTCGTCGACGTCGTCTCTTTACTCTCTCGATACAACGAGTAATAGCTCACTGTTTCAAAATAGTCCGCTAACTAACTCTGGAGACTTTTATGGACCCTCACAAACATGGGAAATATACATGACAATTAACGTTTCAACGATGTCTGCAATGGAGCGACAAAACATTTGGAAGCTATCTTTTCATATTTCATGCCACAAATGATAGCTGGATATTTATCAACATTTATTGTACCTGGACAAAATAAAAAAATAAAAAGTTATACCTTATAATGAATGTTTTCAACTATTAGTGCAATAGAACTGTTTTAACAATTTAGGAAAAATTGTTCAGTTGTCTTTTCATTTTAGATACAATACATAACAATTTGATGTTTCTCAACATGTCATCCACCCTCCCAAAAATGGGACACATATAACAATTAACGTTTCAACCAATGTGTGCGTTGTACGAGAAATTGTATGGTATTCGTAGCACGAGTCTCGTTTTACTCAACCGCGACTCGAATTGGCCTCCATACGTAAAACAGCTCGAATATCGTGCACAGGGTTGTACGAGGGAGATCTCCTAAGGTTTTCGCCATCAGCGGACAAGAGAATCGGAATTTCGGTCACGTGGCAGGTACGAAGGGGGATGAACCAGAGCACGATGTCATAACTAGGGGTAGGTATGGAGTAAAGAAGACGATTTTGTACTGACGCACATGTCGTGAGACGAAACGACGAGGAAGAATGGTCTCTACCCTCGAAAATCACGATAAACCAGCTCTTCCAGCTAACGTTGTATGCTCTGGAGTGACTTTGCATTGTTTTCACATCTAGACCCACTGCAGAATCGTAAAAACTTGAGGGGCATCTCGACAGGTTCGAGCGGTAAAGAATCAAATGTCAGGAGGGGAACCCTCTGGATAGTGTCCTACTATCGAATTTCCCTGGAAACATCAGAGGCTTTCCAACAAAATCCAAATGTATATAGTAATGAAGGGGAAAGCCTGTTAATGACATTGAAATGCCTGGGACAGATCTGATAATGATTATTATCAGATAATAAAATACCGATATGACGATCCAATTATTAACTCGTGAATTGTAACGAACAAATGGTTGCACAGAGTCGACATACTGACGTACCCAACGTTATAAACGATTGAATATTAAAATTCATACTCGTGGGCTGTCTAGTATGAGGAAATTCGTTGCAAGCGCGATAATGCGGCGTATGATACAACAATGCTGTATTATGAATGTGCAACGATGCGAAGGTATTGTCACGCATCGTTGGAATTTAATCGATGCACACCCGTTGCAGCGAATCAAGTCATTTTCGAACTGCTCTGGACACTTGACAAGAACCAACCCCTCAGTCGCCTTACCATGGTCACCAACATCCGGTGTGCAAACGGCACAGCGAATCATGGATATATATGCATATAGAACTTTCGCAGACAGAGACAGACACGTACTCGGTTTCTGTCCCTACGAATATCAACCCCTGTGAATTCGTGTATCGCCACATGGCCATGTTACTAACGACACCCACGCGTACGTTACGAAATCATAGACGGTATAGGATGTACGTGCTTGGCAGATGTCGCACGTACATGTAATTGCTTCGCTACACGGTTCCCCATGTGCTGTAATTACTTCATAATTGAAAGCCTTCGATTAGAAACAGCTGCTGTCCAGTCCAGTCTTGGTGGGTGTGATCAAAGAAACAATGGAAAAGAATGACCCTGATCAGTAGGGTCCGGAAGTTCGCGAGTTTATGCTGTAGTCTTCAGTTGTTTTCGATTGTTTAACAATGATCAAGTCGCGAATGTTATGTCATGTCTCTGAACAGATTATCCGGAAATTTAGTCACTCAATTCAGTCGAGCACTCTTGTCATCAGCTTAAAAATATAATAGTGAAAGGATTTATATGACAACCTGGGAATTCATTTAAAAAATTCGAAATCTACAAAAATAATGACTTTTTGGCAATCAGTAAAAGGATTGGATGTAATCCGTTGATTAGAAAAGTCGTAGGAGATTTCCAGTTCTAATCCATCCAGGAAGCAATTCGCTCGTGTGGTCGGTTTCTCGGATTTCGAAGGTGGTTGGTACAAAGGGGATGGATGAGGTTTCAGCCAATTGACTCACGGCATACGTCGAGTGCTCTCGAGAATCGTGGGTCTGGTACATATATGTATAGATATATATATATATACGTAGGACAGCATCCAGAGTCTACCATTCTTTGGGAGACAGAAGAGAATCCTTACTGCTCGGTGGTCTCCCTTTTTTGGGTGGAGGAATAGATATCCCTCGTGTATCTGGATTGGCTAAAACGAACGGCATCGCGGGGCCAGTTGCCACGAGCGTTTTACGAGCGTTTACCTTCTTCGAATGGCTGCTGTACCAATGCCAGAGAAAATCGTGGAGTGATTGACCTCGCATTAGTTATTGGCAGGCTTCATATAGGAAATCTCATTGGATACGAAAGAAACACAAACATGACAATAACTGTGTACGTAGACGGCTTACGATGCCAATCACTGTGCCATTTACACTAAACCGTAGCTATATGCTGTTCCGTCGTGTGTCCTTCGAAGGGACCACACCAACTTCAATTATGGACACTAGCCAATCGGAAAATAGCCCACGAGAGAAGATGAACGCGGGCACTCTATCCAGTCGCGACCCTTCCCTACTCTCGCTAGGTGCGGATATTCTCGACTGGTCGTTCGGCCGAAAGAGATCGAGGGGAGTCGAGTGGTGAGAGAGTGAAATGACCGAGCAAAACGACAAAGATGAACGACGGGGACTGAAGGGTGAGAAACAGGGATGGTGAGTGAAAGCGGTGTATGGGAGAGTAAAACGGAAGAAGAGAGACAGGCAAAGAGCGAGAGTTATGTTTATGAAGCAGTCCAATTAGTAGCGCAGACCGCGTGACGATGTATACATACATATATATATATATATAGAGTGATTATCTGTATAGTATAGTCAGACGTCATTTCGATTATGCGTTATGGCTTGCGAAATTTGCGTTACACTAATAAGTTAATTATCAGATTCCAACATTTTCCATCAAACTCTCATAATTTTCCGTCGTCAGTACAAAAAAAAAACATTTGCACGAACGTAAAAAGAACATCGAAAGACATTGAAAGAAATATATTTTGAAATTTGTCACTCGTGGAGTTTGAATACAAAAAATCCCGAGATGAAAGAGTGCGAAATTACAGAGAAGGAGCGAGAGCAATCAATGTCAGAGATCGCTTCAATCCATGAACATATCACACGTATTTTTTTTCTCATTGCTCTCACCCTCTCTACTTTTCCTTCGTACATTTCTTTTTTCTTTTTTGTTTATTCCCGCGTTATTTCCCAATACGAGTGTGGCACATAATCGAAAACCGACGCGGACGTTGACACACGTCGGAAACGATATACACGCAACGTTATGCTACATATTGACAGCCATCGTCGGATGATCATTATACCCCTTCCCCTCCCCTTTCTCACGACTCCCAACATCCCTCTCTCTATATACATCGCTACAGAATTCCCAACCCGTAGGATTGTTGACTACGTGGCTGTCAGAGTTGGGGATGTTTGTGAGTGTTGGTGAATCTGCTCTGGCGGCTGGAGAACCGACACCCTCCCCCTCATCTCGTTCTCCACGTATCCCTTTAGATCAGAGCAGAGGAGAACACATGGAAAACGGAAACGCAGCCTCCAGGCTCAACTGCTGTTGGTTTTCGCCGTCGACTCTAGCACGAACCAGACAGGGCGACGTTAGATATACGCGTGTGTGGTAATTCTCTTCAATAATCCCGCACCCTCGATTCTTTCGCTATTTCCTCGAAAGTGCGACTGAGTGAGAAAACTTGTTGTTGGGATGCTGCGTATCTCATTTTAGCTTCCTATATTCGTTTCTCGAGCACAGAATTCCATCTATCTCCGAACCACCCCCTTCCCGCCCCTCCTGATCCACACATGTCCCATGTTAATACAATCAGATGGAACATAACGATGAAACTGATCAGATCACTATAGTTTTTGGTACAAAGTCTTCAACTGATATTGGACCAAGTCGGTCAGCTTCACAGAACGGGTTGAAGGCAAATAGAACGCCGTCAATGCAGGTAAATGTGTACTGCAGCTATATTCGATGTACGGTAGGCAGGATACATAGCTGATATACATATATATATATATATATATCGCGTCGTCGAGCTTCGATCAACGTCGATGTTTGTACATGCCACCCTCTGTGTCTGCCGCTTGAGAACGGTACACATCGAGTTTAGTACGATCCACGATTCTCATCCCCAACGGTTTACATCTTCCGTGTTGTTTTGCAATCGAGTAGGTATAGATATGTATAAACGTGAACATAAGAGCTGCACTAGATGTAGGTACACTCCAGCGACTGCATCGAAAGGGTGCAGAGGGTTGGATTACGTAACTAGGAGTTGAGCTTAATTTCATTCGCATTTATTTGAATACTGAGCTAGTCTATGTTTACGTTAAGTTGATTAATATGTCGGATTTGGTATTTGTTTTAGTACAAGTAGAATTTTGAATCATCTTAAATTTTTGTATGTGTATAGAGCTAGAAATGGAATAAAAGATAAATCACTTTTTGGAGTAAACATTCATTTATAGTTTATGTTTGTGTATAAATAGTGGGAAGGTACATAGAATTCTTTATTTAACTTTTAGAGTTTATATGAAAGTCGCTTTAAGAGCGAAGGGATTAAGAAAAATCAACGATTCGAGAAAAATTTCAATCTTTCACAACGTTGATTCGTAATTGAGTGGGGAGATTTAGGTAGATATATATGTGGTATTTTATTCATTTCTATTTAAATGCATTCACGTCGTGTTGATTGAAATCGTTAAAAAAAAATGTTAAAAGTCATCGCACTTCGTAACTAGAAATATTTTCCTTAAATATATCTTTTGGTTCTGATGAGGAGCATTTGAAAACGAAGATGTTGAACTTTGGGAAAAGAGATATGCTTATATATATGTACCGATCCAATTAAAAAATCGGATCTTCATCCGATCTTGGCCCATATAAATGCTTCAAGTATTTTGCAACTTTGGCCAAGAATTTCCAAAGATTTTACCTGACTGATGAAGAACCGTGCCAGGTAGCAAGAAAATTTCATCAGCACCGGGATGCTGCGACTTGTCGAGCGTTAAGAGCGCGAGTAAGGAAAACCGCATGCTAGTCGCTTTTTCACGAGAGTTGCATCAAGCATTCTCCAGCCGCAAAAGCCACGCGGCACTCCGTTCCATGCCGAGGGAGGAAAAGTTTTTTCTAAATTTTCTGATCCGTGAAAAGCAGCGATTAAGCGATTTATGAGGACGCACTCCCTCTCGACTATCCACCAGCCTCTCGGCTCGCTCGTGAACTCAGGGCGAACGTTTACACGCTCGAAGAGCAAAGCGCCGCACGCTTTCCAAACACGCGAATCTCGAGTTTCGATGGAATTTTTCATTTTTTGATTTTTACCAAAAAATAAAAGACGAGGAAATTCAGTACGAAAATTCCGTCAAAATTTTCGCAATGAAAAAAAAAAATGTAAAAAAGTAAAGAATGAGAGGGCAGTAAAAAATTGAGGGTTTTGGCATGCGTGACCGATTTGTTGTGCGATTGCAACCCCTGGGTTACGAAAAAACTCATGAACGGGATATTTACATCAGCAAGAAATAGAGGGGAGTCGAGTAATCATACGGGACGTTAGAAACGATGTAAGAAACATTAATCTGGATTTGTCAAAGACGTGAGAGTCTGTATAGAGATAGAAAGAGAGAGAGAGAGAGAGAGAGAGAGAGAGAGAGAGAGAGAGAGAGAGAGAGGTGCCGTTCATTCTATGCGATCACGATAAAACCCCCTCCTCGATATTTGGAAAGATGGCCGTGAATTAATGACAGGTAAAATAACAATCCAGGATAATCCAGATAATGCTGTCTCCAATTCTCTTGGACAAATACATATCGTTCTGGATGTTGTTATAGGTCGACTCAATCCCTATTACAGATCGTTTTCGGCAAAATCCAACGTGCTCAGAGATAAGAAGAAAAGATAGAGACAGAGTCAGATTCGCGATTTCTCCATGTTCTCCAGTGAGCCACTCCAGGAAGGCTGACGCGGTCGCGGAAACTTTCGGAGAATCCGGAAGGCGGACAACGATCCGTTCGTTTCCAAAAGTTGGATAGACTCCAAGTCGGTTCGTCGTACAGCTCGATCGGGTGCTAAGTTGAACCCTCCCCGGGCGTTTCTGGAGGGCGAATCGGGGAAGATTTGACGGATTCACCAAGTTCGACAACTTCTGCAGTGCAGACTGCAGGTTTGCGTTGGCAAAGAGTAAAAATGGAAAATCGTAGAGGAAGAGGAGGAATAGGAATAGGTGAAAGATGACGTTGATAACCAGACGTGACCCGGTGATGGCGCGTTCCAGCAGTAATGTTTGCTTTGTCGATCCGGCGGTCTCGCTTTCGGCCACGTTCACTTTCTTTTTTATTTTCCTTTTTTTTTTTTGGCTTTACTCAATCTCTCGTTCCACAGGATTCACCCTTATTCCCTTCTTTCCCAATTCTACGTCCCTTCGTCGTTCACCGTTTTCAAGATTCTGTGTTTTTTTTCTCTGCCACAGCCGGGTAATCGAGGGGTCGTTATCGCCTAGTGATAAGGGGCCAAGAGTCACTGTATAGCGAGGAAGCAGAAATCCCCGGTTTGCTTCTCAAACTGGACGAGTTCCCGACAGACTGACGGGAAAATCGACCCGTCGAACGGTTGGCTTTCACTTTATACGTCCATGTCGCTAAGGGCTTTCGTCATTCGTCTCTAGGCTCGCACCCTAAACACAACTTTTGTATAGCTTTGGTACGGACCACTGACGGTCATCGATCCTATCGCAGCATGACACGCGCGATCGTCGAGGAACGCGTCACAGATCGTAATGAACGATAATCATACTATTCCGTTCTATTTTTGTTATTATTATTATGATTGTTGCTGTTAGAGTTCAAGGTATTTTAAGTTAGGGCGTAGAAAATAATTACCTTAAAGGGCCGTCGCCCTGAAAATGTACATTTTAGGGTAATAATTTACCGCAGAATTTATTTTAACCCTTATATTTCTTAAAATATAGATCGGAAGAGCACACGTCTGAACTCCAGTCACCCATGCGCATCTCGTATGCCGTC
>JABMBT010004613.1:0-17369 GCA_018906895.1 Odontocolon sp. PSUC_FEM 10030002
GGGGGGGGGGGCAATGATTTTCTAGTGTCGGTACCGAGAATGAGCGGTACCAGCTTCGTTAGGAATTTCATGGTGAACGGTATCTCCCTCATTTCGATACGGTGGATAGAGTATAGAGATCGGTATATCGTATAGGGCTTCCAGCCGAACGATTTGGTATGCGTGTTCGGTAGCCCGGGCGTGCAGATAGAGGTGTAAAATATAGTGGGTGGCTGTGGCGGAATAACTGTACTGTGCCAAAGTGGGGTCGGTGACTGAGATAGGATCGAACAGGGAAGTCTGCCTGATGCACCGCGAGTCGAGCTAACTCGCGCCCGGATCTTCATTCGAAGTACAGTATATAGATATACGTGAAAATATAGAAATACTTAATAACATATCCGACCTAAATACGCTTCGACAACGAGGTCGATGACGTTTTATATACTGCTCAGCTTTTCCGATATTTCTACATGCCGTCACTCATCCCCCTAGCAGGATAATCCGATTAAATATCGATCTCGTACCGAACATGGACGGAGAGAGAGAGAGAGAGAGAGAATCCTCTCGACTATACGTACCATCACGCAAGCCTCCGAGACTTCCTTTACTATCTGCCTCCTTTATAAAATATATGTCTTTGTAAAATATGTTCGAATAGTCAAGTCACGTACATCCACGGAGCGTCGAATAGCAACGCATATCCTATATTCTGAAAACCCTCTCTCCATGGCGTTTCTCCGCCTATCCACGTACTTACGCGTGCTATGATGCTTAATACATACCCATAAGACGACCTCGATTAAATTATGGTCTAATAGAAACGCACGTAATACCTTGTTTGAAGGAATATATCGCATTACGTATATTCCAAGTGCGCAAAGAGTTAAAACCACAAAGGAACGAGAAATACACATACATGATGTCTATCAGGTGCTTTTCCACCAGAATAATATATTTCCGCACGAACAATGTTAAAGAGAAGGGCCCCAGGGACCTTTCGGAAGATTAAATATGACCTCAAAAATAATATGAAATTGTAAATTACGTTTTCTGAAATAGCAAAGTTCATTTATGAATGTAGCAAATTGTGTAAAGGAAATGGAACAATCTTGATGCCGGTACCCTACTTCGAAGTATAAGCTTATTACAGAACAATTTCATATGCCTAGCAGTCCACAGATGACGGTATAGTGCATGTCGAATGTTGAAAATTACGCCACTTCAACATACGTGCCAACAGCGTATGACAGAATTATGTCGGTAAAGGAATACTGCCTATCAAAGTGAATCCCTCAACGGTTTCCGCATAGTACGTAGTAAATGTCTACATGTACATCGACAAGTATGACGTTCTTGGTATTCCTGCTAACTATAGTCGGTTTCTAGGTACGTGCAAAGTTAGAGCTGTGAACGTTGCTTCTCACTCAAATTATTTCCGACATAGCTATGTGCGACGATGTTTCATAGTCCGAGTTCTGCAAATGGAACATAATCGCTCAGACATCCACCAACACCATTCGCTGGTCCCCTGGCAATAACTTCTCACACCAAAACACGAAATTGCTTACATTGACCTTATCATTTCGTCTCGTCCTCAAATTGACGTTACTTCACACTATCATTTCCTGTCATTAGTTTTTGTTTTAGTTATCAACTTGGCAGTCACAGATACGAACCATGCTTATTTTTCAGTCAAGGTTCAACTGGTCGTTTCGGTATAAATGTGCAGTTATATTTCAGTTTCAACTACAGCGACGGAAAGAGGCTTAGAGAGGTTGGATATCCCTGCGTTGTTATTTTTCTCTGGGTTAAACCACACATGGAGTGAAATGCGCGATAAAAAAGCGAGCGTACTATGTTGATGCTGGCAGTTTTTTGTTTAACCCATACTATTTATGTACTCGCTCGACTATAAGATTAGTCGAGCGTTTACTGGAAAATCACAAAGCCCGGAGGCTACGCTTCGTCCGCGTTGAGGCAAACTGGAACAACACGTTTGGTAGGAGGTTAAACGTACCACCGAAAACGAGGGAAAGACAAGCTGGTTACGTGTTAATTCGCAGGAGGAAATATATGTATTAAAGTCACGCGATACGCTTCGCGAAATCCAGCGCAGCCATTTCGCTGAGGTCTGCAAAATTATATAGTGCATAGCAGTGGCATTGCCCAGCAGGATGACACCGAGAGATACTCCCTTTATTTTCATTTGCCATTCTCATTACGGTCTTTCCCAGCTATCTTTCGTAGCAGCAGTACCGTCATCCGACGTAGTAACGATCCACGTTAATGTAGACACGGCCGAAGCGTTATCCAATGTCGCCATTATTTTCGACAAAATGTCAGGTTGAAAATTAAATATATGTTAAATAGATGCCAATTCTTCAAGTTACGATGTATGCATTATGGCCACTATGAATTCTTGTCCAATATTGTGCATTTTCTCCGTATGTCATTATACTCATTGTTATAATAGATCAGCTATTGTGTAGACCTAAAGGGCATTCATACGTCTATTATCTTATCAAGCCAAAATAAACGTCAATGAGAATTTCTCGAACTTGGCAAATAATACTGGATTTTTGGGATGAAGCGTGCAATTTTCGCCCGACACATATAAGCCGCATTACTTAGAAGAACATGAGAATCGTACATAGCATACGAATTGAGAGTAGTTTTGGAGCACGCGCCTTGAACCTGCAGCTTGTTGTTTAAATTCAGGTCTCATATAGTTTTAGAGTGAATTTCACACAGGTCACATTCTCCCCGGTACTTTTGAAACGTTAAAAATAATAAAAAGACGCGATATCTCTTTCTTGCCATAATCGCATCTAATGGAAGTGTCAAAAATGGTTGTACACTTTTGTCGAGTGAATTTAGTGCGATGATAAGTTCATGAGGATTATCAAATAAGCTGAGTTGAAGTATTCTGGGATCGAAGAAGCGAATTGGAACACACATGTCGGAGAAAGCACGCGACATTAGTTCTACTGGTGTGGAACCTCGTGTTCTCCAACTTGAAATCCAACGTGCTGACTGTACACTGCAGTCTGGAAAAGAGAACAGCAGTAAGAGCAACTGAACATGTGCACGAAAGAAAGACGTGTTTGCCTGGAAGGGGCGGCACGAGCTGACCGTTCAATTCGCCTGGTTTCTCGTCGCACGTGACTAACACTCCAATTATGTATTTAGTCTTAATTAGAAGGGCGTTACAGTGTCGTGACTTTCCTTCTGCCAAGGTGGACTTGTTCTCCACAGCAATAAAGTTTCAAGATCCCAACGTCACTGTATAAGAACAACGATTTCAGTACAATTTCTCATCAACGTCAGCAAAACAACCTCGATTGAACTTGATGCTCGTATGACTATTATAAGTAATATAACGACCTCTAGATTTTCCGTGTACGACAACTTTGATACTTTTGTAGTTTTTCCATTAACATAGTACGAAGAAGAAGAAGAAAAAAGAATGGTTTGCAAATTGTGTTACTGGTACGGCGGGCCGCAACAACGGTTGAAAAAACATTCAATTTTCATGGTAATTTTTGCTTCCAAACGTGCTACTACTTTGCCGTGTGCCACAAAACTTATGCAATTACTTTGGCTTAACGTTTCTCCAACTTTTCGTGGCGAATGCACAACGAGAAGAGAAAATCGTGGCTTGGACCCGCGGTCCTTAGGCAAATAACCAAAGCCACACGGCAAAGCACCACCGAAAAGTGAAGCGAAGAGTTTATCCCTAAGTGGAGAACCTTGAACCACCAGTTGGCCTATAACACTTTTTTAACTCTAGTATTAATCTAATGGTACACTTCTCAGTCTGTTTCTCTTCGTTTCTCTCACTTTTCCTGTTTTTCCGTTAGGTCGATGAAGTTCGAACGAGCATTTAATATATCGATTCCAGCCAGAGAGTTCATTCGTACGATATGACAATTAAAGCCTGATTTCAACTCGGCACGAAAACTGATCGGAAAAGCCACCTACGGCTAGATAGCCTTTCAATAGCGCCTTCATTTATTTTCAACCCCTCGAGCGAACCTTCTCTGGTGCTGCTGCTGCGACACTCTAATCGACTACCTCATCCACCCTACCCACGCGATCGAGTAGCCTCGTTCAAATCGTATTCATGCATCTTTCTCTTCCTCTCCTGTTTCCCAAAGCCCTCTCCAGCACCTCTCTTTCTTCCATTTAACAAATCGAGAAATCACTATTGCTCCCACGACGCTGGCTGAGTCTCATCCTATACGACTGTAGATCTCTCTTTCGCATTCCCTTCGCAAAAAGAATTGGGTACCATCGATCGATTGTTCGATGTCTGCTGAGACCCACCGAATATATATTCGGCAATTTCAATTATCCGTTCCCGAGAAAAATAGAGCTATAAAAAATTGTCCTTAAAAAATATTTCCCTGGACAATCAGTGCAATCTGCTGAAATTTCGAAATTCCACGGATAAACTCGTGTCGGTGCATTAATCGTTGATAGTATCTGCATAAGTTGCACAATACAAGGGACGTGCGTGTGTAGATGATAACGAAATTCTCGTGCATCGATAACTCGCGTTACATCTTCGCATTATCCTTCGCCATGCTCGCAGGATCATCAGCAATGAGTATACAATTTCGGTGTGAGTACGGCGGCAAAGGGATGGTTGAAACTCGCGAGCCTTGCCATCCCATCACCCGTATTCCTGTATTTCCTCGCAATCTAGAACCACATTACATAAATTCACACACGAGAGCGGAACACGTTGTCGCGCGATAGCGTAGCACCAGCAACATTTGAGATACAGCTGCGGACTACGGTTCTAATTCCGATGACGTATGTGCTTGCCTAACCTAGTTTTCTGTTTGCCAGTTCCTGGGTAATGAGTTGTCTGGGTACGAACACACCCGCTACACCCACTCCCTCTGCCCTCATCGTCGTTGCCGACGTTTTCACTCGCATTTTCCCGCGGCCAGCGACCACTTCCCTTCAACACTTCCCCACTCTTCCTCGTTGTGGAATAATATGCCGACGGCACCTGGTAGCTCAAAATCATAATTAACATCGAGTATAAACCGACCCTCTACGCGGTCTTATCTGGTATCGAGCATTTAATTTGGATTATTGGTAAATAAATGGATATGATACGGTAACTCAGAATTGTACCACACACGGAAGACCAGATTATACGATTTGATTTAACGTTACGTTAAAGTCACGTAGAACGAAAATTGTTGACGATTTATTATCTTTCTGGCAACTAAAAATGAGTACACGTGGACGCATAAGGAAGTTGAGTGTAACAAGAAAAGGAGGCTTGAGCTGACATGGCTGAGCCGACGACTTTTGTGCAAGCCGCGACAATGCCGAGTGGACTTTCGTTTATCTTTAATTGGACGCCAAATTCTCGACAAGGTGAAGCTTCGTATCCAGCAAAACGGAATGGAAGAAGTGTCCGGAAATTCTGGTTCTGGTGAAGGAAACGTGAGCACAGCACGCTCGAGAGAAGCGTATCATCCAAGGCGTGATGTTGGGCAAGGAGATATTTCCACCTTCGGCCTCAGTCTATTTCTCTTTTTCACCCTCGAGAAGTGAGGCGACCCAAGTGCTCGACTACTTCCACTCTTATTTCGTCGCTCTCCAGGACCGACTTCTTTTGCCGTATAAGCTCGTACCAAAAGCTATACAAGTACCCACCAGTAGTAACAGTATTCTTCTAGTGGAAGTAGAAATAGCACCAAGATCCACTAGTAAAACTGCTTGTAGCAAGCAGTACCAACAACTCTCGTAATAGTAATATAAAACCAACTCGAATATCACGTCCAAATAAATTAAATGCCTAATTTTTGTTAACATGTACGTGACGCGTAAACCACCCTTCACCATTTTGACATGTACGAAAACCACGAGCGGGGATGCTAAAACGGTTATGTGCGAAGAGCTTGCAGACGAAAGCTCGTTTGATGAAAAGAACCAAAAAATAAAGAAGAAGCAAAAGAAACACAAGGTAAAAAAAGAAAGGAAGTTTAACGAGGTGCCAGCCAACGATAATCGGGCAAATGCTCTGCAAAGCCTATTTCCATGAATATGTGCGGCAGTGCGGGTTGCCACGAGTCGCACAGTTACATACCTTTGCATACGTATTCAGCTATATACAGAGTTGGGTTTTTGCCTTTTTTCGGTGCCAGTTGTATTGGTTAAGCACGCAACCCCATAGTACCTTTGTCCACTCGTACTAACGGGTTAGTACGGTTACGGGAAACTCTACTTTATTTTTTTAATACTCGTGTGCCTTCGGGCTAGGGGGAATATAACTAAAAAAGAAAGAACGCCGCGACAGCACGAAACTGTAGCAACTCGCATTTTCGTTCACTCTTTTGCCTAGCCAGGCTCGCTCGCCCAGTCACCTAGCATAAAATGGAACTGTGACCGATAACGACTAAGAGAACCGTGTGAACCATCCGACTCACTCCACAACCCACCGTATAATTGCCAGAAAATACTATTCGTAGTGCAGCGACGCTGAGAAACGTCCAGCGCTTGAAACCAAAGTTCGCAGATACATTTGGACGAAATGCAACCGCAAGAGAAGGAAAACGAGCAAATCTACGTACGTTGAATTACGGGAAAACGTACCACTTTCCTGTTTGGTGCCAGTCAAAATTCGTACCTCACGTTTCCTTTGCCTTATCAAAGAGTGCAATGTGAAAGAGAAATATACAGTGCTCGAAGCATTTCATGTGAAGAAATAAGGGGCCATGGTTGAGTGGTCAAGAGACGACAGAGTCAGTAAAAGTCAAAAGTTAGACGATGTTAAAATATGCTGGTTCAAAAGGAACGCAAAGTAATGCGATAGCAATTTTAGAAACCAATACGCTCTTAACAATTTTCATCTTCATCGATTTTTCTTTTTATCAACTTGTACTAAATTAAAAAGAAACTTTAACAGGAGAAGAAACAGGGAAGGGTACACTAGTAGTTCTCAAATGAATCTTACGGCAACGTCTCTGGAGTCTCGTAAAATTCGACGCGTTTAGCCTTCGGCCTAGAGTGTTCCAGCTATGTCATTAAATATGAGAGATCTCACCAGTGGCGAACAGTAGTCACGGTAATTGAGCTAAACTCGTACACCTCAACAGAGCACACTGAAGCTCGCTTCGCAGTTGTTTCCTTGCTCATACAGTTTTCCGTGACTCTCGGCAAGGTTCCGCATGCTCTGGCAAGCGCAGCCCTGGTTGCACTTTTGTATAATTTCGCTTTAATTGCTGTTGAGCGACGAGTTTTAAAGTCTCCTTCGCTGGTTACCTCTTACCGTGAAGTAGGGTAGACCGGCTAGTATGCGCAATTACCAGAAGCCAACTCGGAACATTCATTCTTTTACATACTTTTTTACATACGCGTCAGTGTGCACCCCAAGATTTTTCAACCCTCAGGGTTTATTCTCCTTCACCAGGTTCGCTTTTCTCATTCACTCGATGAATCCAGATTATATCTGATGGTAGCAGTTTTAGCGATGTGTACCAAAAACTAGATCTTTTGACGAGAGTTTTATCGTTCTTGAAAATCTATGAAAAGCACGAAGCATCATTCAGTACCTAGGAGAGCACATCGGAGGCTGCAAAATATTTTGCACTCTAAATGCTACTTCTGTGAAACGCCCAGTTGTAGCGAGAAGTTTTGAGGTAAAGGTTAGTATAGAACGAGGAAAAGTGGCGGAGCGTGTGGAAAGCTTCTCTTGCGAAAGAAGAAGAACGTTCTTATCTTCCATTGGCTCCGTTTCCCGTATACTTCAGTGTTCTATAGACTCTACGGTGTAATAAACGATCGGGAAAGTGCTAGGAGGGGCTGGAGCTAGTTACTACAGTAGTGGAGTCTGGACAGCAGCAGCAGCGGCAGCAACAGCAGCAGGAGCTAGCTGGTCGATGACCCCGAGTTTCGTAGCAAGACCGCTTATATTGTTGGATTTTCACCGTCCAACTTCTGGTTCTCCGTAGTTCGCTCACGGGCCGGAAGAGCCTTCGAGAGTTTCTCTTTCTTCCTCATCCCTATCGACGTGATACGTTTTGACCATTACGGAGCTCTATCTCCAAAGCCACGAGACTTCCCGGATGCGCCGAAACTCCTTTCGAAGTCAGACTAAATCATCATTCCGAACGAAAGCGTCGCTAACAGCTGGCTGAACGAAATGTCTTACCTCGGTATCGCAACACCATTTGGGAGAATATACTAGTTGGTAATACGACGCTTGGTTCGGTATACTATCATTGCAAACGGTGGAGGTCAAGCCCCACGACACCCCTGAGCAACTTACTTGAAATTACCTCCCTTTCCAGTTCTATTACAAGCTTGAATGCCCCCGTGGCTACGAATCTGCCATGAGCAATCTCGTCAATCGTTTCTTCCTTCCATCGCAGCCGGTCGCTGCAGCATCTTACCCTTTCAACGTCTGCTAATACCCGAATCCTCCTTCCGTTTCTAACGTTTGAGATGGACCAAAATCGTCCCGCAAGTTTCAGCATTCCGTAACTATAGTACAACTCCGGCACTTCTCTCGAGTTACAAACTCCACCATGTTCTCTCTTTATACCTAAGTTTATCCAAAACCACTATCACTATCTTCCTTCCGAGAAGAAAGATCAAGATAGCCAAGAGTGACGATTGGATGACAGACAACCTTCACGAAGGAGATCACATTGATTTATTGGGTAGAGTTTGAATTCAGTTGCGAGGCATTCGTGCCATCATGATTTCTCCATTTCGGGTTGACCAGTTAATTTCAATAACGACTACAGTTCCTCTCATTACACATTGTTAGTAAGCAGATCAACTTGATAATACGGAATGCTGGGTATTCTATACGTTGGCAGATACATAGCTAACCATGTTTAACTGTGTTCGGATGATGAAACACAAGAAGCGACGGGCAAATGTTCCCCAGTTTCAGGAGCAACAGTATTCCAACTCTGAAGAGCTACGTGTACAATTGCCTCTTCTACTGTTGCCTGCTGCTGGTGAGTGTCGAGAACAACCGTGAAATGCACGAACGCACCGCGCCGAATTTATACCATCATATATCATTGTAGGTGCGGACAGGCAGGCGAGATGGCGAGAAGGGAAAAGCGGAGAACGGGCTTCGAGGTGGTTGGGAGGCGACGTGAACTTCGCGACGCCGTTTTAAATCTTTCAAGTAGCCGAGAGAAGAGAAGCAGCAACGCGAGAGTTATCTCCGCCCGTTGCTGCAGACCTTTCGCGATGTTCCTCGCGGATCTTCCACGGGTCCCGGAAAAGACGGCATGCTCCTTCGTCCGTACACTGGAATACTCGCAACGGCCCTTTTCACCGGGGAAGTCAAACATATAAATGTTCTGACGGGTGGACATAAAACTAGTAATATATTGGACCCAACAAATATCCTCAGATCTCTCATAAGAATCCTCACGTACCGCACCTCCATGCATCACAAACTACATCTTTCACGCGGCTTTCACCTCCCGCCATATTCGTCCTTCCTCTCTTCGACTCAGGGTTGCACATAGAACCAATCAATTAAATTTCAATCTAAAATATAAACTAAATTTTTTTTTACGCCTTGGATCCAAGACGTTGTAATTCATTTGTTTGGCATTCATTCGTTACAAATTATCAAGATTTCAACATTTTCCACAGATCCAAAGTTTTGAGAAAGAGCGATGATGACGAACGGATATTTGCCGAAAGAAGCGACGCGACTGGAACGGACAAAACGTTCCCATTATTAGAAAACGACCGTCGGTTTCGGTCTCCGCTTGTCATAAATCGCACTTCCCATACCAGACTCCGAACGTCCTACGTCCTTCGGACAGTGGGGTACAGCGGGGTAGACGAACTGGAGAAGAAACTTTGGGAAAGTGAACTCTGGGCGACTCCAGGTCGGTTCCAGCTCTACTTTCCGGTGGTTTTACCTATACCGGAAACGCGGTGATGCTGCTTTCCCGCCCGGTCGCTCGACGAGGGAGAGAACTTTCAGTCGTCAAAAAAAGTTACATGACATTGCCTGGGTTCCTCGAGGGATCTTCACGTCAACCTTCCACTTCCATCTCTTCGAACCGCCCGTCTTCGTTCCTACCAGACAAGGAGCTTTCGTTCACAGCCTCTTACATACAT
Source organism: Odontocolon sp. PSUC_FEM 10030002 (assembly GCA_018906895.1). Taxonomy (NCBI): domain Eukaryota; kingdom Metazoa; phylum Arthropoda; class Insecta; order Hymenoptera; family Ichneumonidae; genus Odontocolon; species Odontocolon sp. PSUC_FEM 10030002. The sequence goes on from JABMBT010004613.1 coordinate 10,108, forward strand.
TTATGTAATTTGGAGCTACCAAAAGTCATTATTACGTTGGAGACAAAAATAATAAACATGCTGGAATGTTGACCAAAATGCATGAGCTGTCAAAAGTCAAGCAAACATCCATAAAATGCACGTTGATTAATACAACGAAAAAAGGGGATAATTGATATCACGCTTGGAATGTCATTCCATATGTTGCAAACAAGATTTTAAGGGCAGTGCACGTACGCTCCTAGGAAACGATCAATGTTCGCAAAATCTTGATTAATGTGTGAAAATTTGCGATTAAGCGTTCTCTCGTATGTCGACATGGCGGCGCCTCGCCGTTAGGAACTTCTTGCTGCATTCACCGCCACTCTGTTCAAACCCAGCCATTTCCTTCACCCTACATGATTCTGGAGCTTCTGGAGCAACGTATGCGGGCGTCGGTTTTACCATGCTAAGCTATTCTTCCAGGTCACCCCTCCGATAGTCGATTCACCCTTATTTTCAAGCGGCGATCCTCATACTTTAGGATGAACATGTAATTTGCCTGTTATTGAATAAATTACCTAGATCCTGTGTATTCAGGAGAATTGACGTTTATAAAACGATCCGTCAATTTCACGAGAATTACTTTGCCTGAAAGAATCGGAATCTTTGAGATTGGATTGGTCGAAACGGGAATGGATTTAGAAGAATCGCTTCGGTAAGACCAGCGATCCTAAATCTATCTACATAGACTGATTGATTGATCTATTGATATTGGATTGTACAGTTCACATCCCCATAATGACAACTTGTTATTGCTTCCTCCTAAACAACCCCCAAACAGCTATGTTTTTCATTGTTGAAGCGTTTTTATCAAGTTCAACGCAAATGTGATTGTGAACAGAAATCTAATCATTTTAAAATTACATACTTTTACACCCTTTTTTCTCTTGAAACAAACAGACGCGATTCCACTCACATGTTTATAAACATCTAAACCACACGTATATCCGACTTCTGCTGTACAATTCTTTGAGATAGTAATTGGAAAAGTTTCAACCGCTGCTGAGCGAATGTACGAGAACGTATCTTTCTAGCAGGTTGTAAGTATGTCAAACGTTGCGCTAAGAGTATCGTAAAATTGCGTTCGAGTGAACGTCAAGTTTTTACCTGTTAGTCCATCTCTCTTTCTCATGCTTCTGGATATTCTCAACTGTGTGTTCCGTCTCTTTTCTCTATCTCAGCAGCAGCTTCTTTCGCCGTTCGTACTTCGCGCGCGTTACCCCGCGAACCCACACTCCTCAACGTTACCAGCCAACGTTTCTTAACTTCTGCGGTCCCGAAGGTACTTTTTGTTGGATGGAAAAGTGCAGGCCACGCGATTCTCTTCGCGAGAGCGTTCACTTTAAAACTCGTGCCACGAATCACCAGGGCGAGGGAAACGCGCTCGCGTTTTCCCTCCCCTTCGACCCTTCCGCGGAATCCCCATTCGCTCGTTTCTGGAAATGGCACTTTGGAATCACTTCTTAAAAATTTTGCCTCCTATATCAAGCACGTGACATGGCGGATTTCTGGTCCAATCGTTTACGACCTACCCCTGTGCTCGAATTACAGGAGCGATCTCGGAGGGTCACCAGCCTGGCTCACCCCCCTCCCTCAACAATCTTCAAAATCCATACCATTTTATTAAACGCGTGCGCCCAGAATTTCCGATTCGAAGCAACTGAAGCTTCGCCTGTTTCGCATCAGCTACATTTTTATAGACTTTCCTCAGACAGCTCTAAAAGTCGATTTGTGTTTGTAAGTATATTTCCCGTGTATGCGGGTAACTTCACACATCGATAAACTATACAGTGCCATGGGAGCGTATGTTCATTCATGTGTGAAGGTAATACGACATACATGAGTGAAAATCGATTCTGACAGCGTGTCTTACATAAATCATATAAAGGGGTGATATTTTTGGTACCTAAGGGACATTGACGAAGTAAACACGTTTGTTGTGTCGAAATATATACTTCCGGATTTCTACAGTACATCGAGAATGTCGACGACCGTTAAACACGTGTTTCAACAGTTACTGTCTACAAAGCTACACCTTATTCCAAATGTGGAGCTTTGTCAGAATCGTGACAAAAGTGTCTGACAGCCTTTTTTGCACTTGCTCGTTCGCTTGGCTGCTCAATGAAAGTACAGAGAGATAGAGATAGTGATGCTGCGAAAAAAAAATGAAGGAGTAGAGGGAACCCAGTACGAGAACCTGAGTGAGAAATTATTGTGCGTATTTCACATCCTCCGGCTGGAACAATGAAAGCTGTAGGTATAACCAAGGTACTATTTGCTCGTATACCGTCGCAAGCTTGTGCTTTTCCTTGTACTATTTCCATCCACGCCGACAAAGCACCTAGCTGAACAATGTACCAGATGTTTACCTCGGGTCCGGCTTCCACGAGATGCTGTTTTGTTGGTTTTTCAATAAAAACCTCCTTACTCATGATTTTATACTTGGCTAAAAACATTGTCTTCATGCCGACTGAGGAAGTCTCCTGTTAGATAAGTAGTAAAATACGAGTCCGAAATTACGAGCTACGATGTATATGTGACCATTTTTTTTGTCGTCGGTGCGATGGAGTTGGTTAAAAGAATTTCGTGCTGCGATATGGTGTATGTACCTGTGATACGATTTTATAAGGGTTGACGTATATAGTGAGATCCGCTGACATGATGTGTGAGATACACTTACCGCAACCAAGCAACCTACTCACTCTTATCGTTCGAGTCTGGAGAGTGTAACCGTATGACGTTTCATACCGAGGAAAAAGCAACAAACTGCTCTTCCACTGCTGCTGATGTTGGTATACTCGTATAAGTCTGAAGAAAGAACCATCTCCGTGGTTGAGTAAAGGTTTCCACGTCAACTGGGTAGGGGAAGAAAAGAGAAGAAGAAAAAAGGCAAGATAGCGAGAAGACTCGTCCAACGTACAGCACTTTCAATCACTTTGAAGTCTGCTGCTCTTCCACCCTCTCGAGTATTTGTTGACTGAAGAACCGAGTCACTCTATATTATTATTATAAATGAATTGCGAAATGGATAAATCTCGTATTTTATGTTCATTTGTTCTTCTGTTACAGTTAAAACGTCCAAGAGTTTCTCGAGCGTCGTCGTTGAAGTCAACTCTGTTGGCGAGAAAGTTCTCTAAATGGAGGAAAATTTCGAAGAAAGCTTCGTGGCATGGGACACGTTTTATCTTAATAAAAATCGAAAAGGTTAACCGAGGTATATCCGGCTGAGAGCTGGCTCCAACGCTTCTATTCAACGACATATTGCCACTTAACTGCTATTTTCCAACCCTTACATATTCCTATAAATCCTAGGTTTGAATTTTAACCCAAGCTATGATAATATCCCATATACATTGCCCACGCAATGGATCATAAATTGATGTACAGTTTAATAGAAAATTTCATTGAATTCTGTTAAGTGGTTTCCTGTTTCTGGTTTAGCTTGAATCTCCATTTGTTTCTTACAAAAACCGAAGTAATTAAAGTTCATCGAGAAAAAGAGCTCGTCAAGCTAAATCACGAAAGTTCCATGAACCAATAATTTTGGATGTACACCCCGGTTACCCCAAAAACAGGAGAAAAATAGAGGTAAAGCGTTGAAAGGTGGAGTGCAAGCGTGGCATAAGGTAGAAAATACAATTGCGAATGAAATCTGGGGTATCCGGATAATTGCAGTTTCTTTTTCAGTGTAATCGAGCGCGGCATAGTGAAAAAGTCTCACCGGTTCTCGTCTAGGTTATACCTACTCATTGCACGAGCTTCTGGAGTACTCCTGGTACTGCTTGCGGCAACGCTCAACTCCCGGTATAGCGAATTGCCCAAGCGCGAGGGGATTCAGGACGTTGATTAGCAGAAAACAAGTCGATGTTATTTCACCGCGTTTCAGATTCAATTAACTGAAGAGCTGTGCACGGATGAAAAGGTCTTTGCACGGTTATGTAGCGAGTCTGAGGGTGGTTCCTCACATTGGCAGAGTCTTCCTACTTTTCAAACACCCTCCTGGTTTTGCCCATCCCATGACTGTCTTCCTTTTGCTACTGATGCTCAAACCGCCCCTGACCCTACAACCCCAACCCTTCGTATCAGTAACCGTTGTGTTCCGACTCGTCTCTTGTTACCCGGGAGACAATCAACATACCACTTAATTAATATGCGTTTCGTACCATTTTACATGAACCCTCCACATCGACTATGTACCCTCCATTGTATCTTGGCTGGTATTGTCACCGTTACTACTACATTCTGGTGACAAATGTGCTAGGAGAACCCTCTGTTGTTCTCGGGCTATTTGCATCAAAAAGAGCAAGGAAAGGATTATAAACAAAATGCTGCTAATGGACAGACATTAAATGTTCGGTCGAGCAAGGTCCGAAAGTGTACATTCATCTCACGTACGAGCAGTTTGGAGGTAATCGAATCGAAGAACGACGTGTAAAGCTGCCGATGGGAATAATTGTCCGCGCATTTGACTCCAGCAATCAGCAACCGTGCGACTGGAGAGCTTCTTGGGTATGATGAGAGTGATGTGAAATTCCCTCGTGCAACGACAATGCTGGACAGAGCGTGTTAAGCGATTCACACGATTATATGCATGGGCGTAGGCTAAGTGCATTATATACGCGTCGATAGAACTTTATCGAGGCACAATCGATCTGGTCTTCGTAGCAGCAAATCGGAGGCTCGTCTGTATATGCTGTTGGATGCATTCGTCATGTATTATATTGCGAACCATCCATTGTGGTTGAAAACTTGAATAGATCGATGCGATATGCGTACGATAAATGTATTAATTACATATCAACATATCAATTTATATTTGACCCGTCAACGTGGTGTGTCATCATAATTTTACATATAACGCTTCATGATGATAATACGTATCTTATGGCAACGGTGTTATTATGAGGACTCTAACAATGTAGACCTTCACTCATCAACGTCAGTTACACATATAATATATGATATAACTATTCCAGAGAAAGTTTTATTAAGTCTGTTAATTCCAGTATAGTTGAGCTGGCTTTAGGGCTTTAAAGGAAACGTTTATGGCTCTGACCCCGGCTGTTCATTTCAACCTATGTCTGGAAGTTCTACCGGCCGCACCCAACGGCCAAGGATTATTCGCAAATTACCCGTAGAACCCGTGGTCTAATTCATACAATTCCAACAGAGGAATACGATACGAGAAAACGGGACTCGTGCATGCTCTTACCACACGACTATCAAAAGCCCTTCAACCCCAATAAGCTCTCCAGGCAACATAACAAATTGTCAAATAGTAGATGTGATTTATTTTAACATTAAAATTAGTGTAACTGGGTGAAACAAAGGAATAAAAAAGATGAGCAAATTGCAAAACCATTGACCTTTTCGCTTTTTCTTCAGTCGCAACCATTGAAGCACTATTAACGCCTTCCACTGTACGATAACGTTCTATTTTCAGTGAGTGCTCTTTCACTGTACCGGTCAGTCTGGAGCTTTTATCTGTAAAAGCCCTGCTCTACCCCGGTTCAAGTCGATAGAGGTTATATTCCTTTTTACGATTCGCTTTCTATTATCTCTATTTTGCCAAGTAGTTTCAGTTCCAGGTGTGGAATGCCTGGCTACGAGCACCAGTTTCCTCGTTCCTCTGTTCTATCCGTTTTTTCTGCTACTACGATACATCCACTGTATTATCGTCTAAAATCCATCTTTTGCGAGCAATAATTCTGAACTGAATTGTGGATTCATTTGGGGTGTACTTTATCAGTTATGAGAATAACCTCAGTTATGTAACCTATTGTAAAATATTGCAGATCGTCGTGTATGTGCTAAAGGCTGATTCACCGAATCTCATTTATTAATCATCGAATACCGGACTTTCACGCTTAGCCACATCCCGCACCTAAAGGAAGAGAAGCGGACGCGCCTATTTCCTGTCCGGGTGAGCGCCTGCACAATGAGACCGGTTATTCAGGCTTATAACTTTCAGTAAAATCTTAACTAGCATAATCCAGCTCAGTACTCTCTATCCTCTAGCTCAACTACGAAGCTGCGGGAGGCCAATTATTGCAGTACCACTGCCGCTGCGTCTGCTCCAGGCAGGGCGTCGCTCTCGCTGTCGGGGTGTAAAGACTTTCTCAAAGAATATAATAAAATTAAATATCCCGACCTATGGGATGCGATTTATAATCCATAAGGAGACTGAAATGTGCGCATAGGGGGATTTATTGTACCTTTAAGTACCAGAAATTCTCATTCTTTTCATCTGCTTTTCTCGAAATCTGAAGGGATATATCAGTACAAACGTTTTTTCAAGTTTCCGTTCGGATAAGTAGATTTTTTAACTAACCGAGTTACTTTTCATGATTGGACAGTGACACACCTGAACAAGGTCACCTTTGTATGCGGTCTTCCCGGCATGGATATATATTCATCACAAAGTTTCTGTGAGCTCTATATGCGTCTACTCTAATCACTCTAGATGGGTTTAGAAGGACAAAGACACACTTGCTCCACCATACTCGAATATATATGTCTACTAGCAGCTCCATGAAATGGATTGAATGTCAGGTGTGTTGTTGCGAAGCAGCTTCCCGGGACTTGTGCCAGGATCGAGTGTGGCGGTATCTATGTGTAAGGGGGGAGAGGGGGGGTGAAGTAATTACGTGCAAGTTCGGTAATGTTCTATACATATAGAGAGAGAACGAGCGAACGTCCAAACGTGAGTCTGGCCAGCTGTAATATGGGAGTCAATTCCGCACGAAGTAGATTCAACTTTACGGTAGAACAGCTTTTGACCATGCAATGCAAGTACGCGGTTGGTCACATACAACGAGAGAAGTCTCTGAACGCAGTTGGTCTGAAATTATTTCTCCCAGCGAAATTGGACGTTTACCCATGAGTTACGATACTTCATAGTTCACAGAATATCTTAAGCCATCTCGAGGAAAGTATAATAAATCGTCCGAAGAATGTAGTGTCATCTACGGTATCTGGTATGACACAAGGTATATATATCCTCTATCCACTCTTACATAAGTAATTAAAGAATAACGTCAGCTATTTTAATAACGATCCTTATTTCTTTGGATAGATATAACGGGCTATAAAACACACACGTATACGCCGAATACTGTTAAAAATGAGAAAAAAAAGAAAGATAATTGAGGTTAAATCCACTTCTGATCTTCTGGATACAGAGAAAAGGACCCTCTTTGTACCTTCGAGAAATGGAGGCTCGCCGAATGGAAAAGGACTTA
>JABMBT010004724.1:0-17332 GCA_018906895.1 Odontocolon sp. PSUC_FEM 10030002
AAATAAAACGGAAGAGAACGTGCGTAACGTATTAACACTCTGTAATACGGATTGCCTGGAAGAAGAGGGAAGATGAGAGGAAAAAAAAAGAAAAAGTAGGTGCGCTGTCGATCGACTGTGACCCGGTGAAACGAGACGACTTTGTGAAAGTGCATGAACTCTGGTGTCAAGGTCGCATCCGGATACCCCGTAGACGTACCGTCACTGCGTCACGCTGCCGCAACCGCTACCGACAACACACTCGGCGAAAGCGACGACCGGAATAGCGCATGCAGAAAGCGCGGCCCCGAGAGTTTGAGTTGAATTTGAGTCGTGACTCGCGGAGGCGGAGCACGTAGCCTCGGGCCGCGCAGCCAGCATAGCAAATGCCCCCGACAAGCCGTACAGTCAGCCAGTCAGCCGGGCAACCTTCGCGGCGTTACTACTAGCGAACAGCATCAGCAGTAGCCAGAAGCTGTAGCAAAGCTGTAGAAGCGGCAAAAGCAGCAGAGGCAACCAAAAGGAGTCGCGAGAGCGCACCGTAGAGACTCGGTTGCAAACAGGGGCGCGTACACGGCCTACCCTCCCTTCTTCTTCTCCTGTTCTACTGCGATTTTATGCAGACACTGACCTTCGTCGACGAACCCCTGGTTTCTCTCTCTTGTGCCCTCCACTAACGGGGAAAGTTTCAAATTCGGGTCCAAGGCCATAGTGGGGAATAACAGTGTATCGTACTGAAATTTCTTCAAGTTTTTTGAGTTTTTATCGTATCTACCTTGAGATTTCGAGAAAATTACTGTATTATTCGAAATCTGCAGAAAATTTCCGATATAAAAGACTCTAATCACTTTGAAAAATTGCAAAAAGAATTTTTGACCCCCCCAGAGGTCAAAATCCTGGAAAGTTAAAAAACAGAAAATTTATTTTTTAAGGATTTTTGCTGGTCCAACAACGAAATTTTTTTTTCCACTCTAGCAACGACCCTGGAATGCTTTTGATCGGAAATTTTGCGCTGATTACGAATAACATATTATTTTTCCGGAAATATGAAGGGATCTATATGAAAAATCGAAAATACTGAAACTTTTCACGTGTTTTCGATGTTTCGGGACAATCGGAGTACCAACTGTCAAACTCTCATCAACTTTAGAGATATCCCGACACCGCAAACCGATCAATCATACACGAATAAAATGCCAACAATAAAAAAACTAGGATTTCGATATTTAGATAATATATCATCACCAATTTTTGTAGGAGTGGACAAATGTTTACAATATGTGTATGCTATCCAAAGAGAATGCAATGCAAAACATAGTCACGTGGCATACCAGTTCCGTATTTCTAGAACGAAGTAAGCAAAAGAAAAAAAAAACACTCTATGGGCGGAGGCAAGTCAGTCTCGGGGTGCGAGAAGAGGATAACTGCGACAGTACTATGTACGGGCGTATACACAGGTAGTGTATGCTTCGCGCGGGAGCATTAGCACACAATCGAACGGAGGCCACCGCGCGGAATACGCGAGTATTTCAATGCGAATGCGAATGCTCGCAGTGGCGGTGTCGGCGACTGTTGGCTGTGGATACGTTGGGTCAGAGGTCGGACCGCCGACTTGGTTCCCATTGTGTTGGCGGTAGTTTTCAAGTCCGCTGCCGTTTCTCGGTTAGGCTTTTGGACGCGCGTGCGGCGAGTTCCCTCGTTCTCCATCTACCATTGTTCCGCGAGTTCGCCACAGCTCGCGGCTTCCACGTACGCTCGAACAGCTCGAATACGAGTTCGTTTGGTCGGCCACCCCGCGACACTCCCCCGCCGATTATCATTCTTTTATGCCATCGATCTACAGACCATTTTATACTGGCCTATAAAGAGAATAAAGGAATGAAATGAAACTATATAGGAGTTACGATATTCAGGTATCTACAGTTAAAAATGGTCATGGGATGAGCTAAAATATGAAATAGTTTTGGTTATTTTTTACTTTTTGTAATATCTGTAAGAAAAGTTGCGAAAAGAGGTTAAATATTAGACGGTGTGGGAAAGTACATTGGCGCATGCGCAGCAGTGCGGTAAAGTGAATTTTCTCAAAGTGCGCATGCGCGCAGTGCGGGAATGTACTTTCCCGCACGCGCTATACAGGCGTCGAAAAATCGACTTTCCATGTAGGTGTTACAAAATTAAATTTGTATGCCATATTTTTCAAATGTAAAAGAAAGTAATAACAAGTTCAATTTTTCCATTTTATATTTATATAGCGGTACAAAAGTGTAATAAGTTCTCGGTACAGTAAAATACAAAGATTCTGGTTAAATATATACATATATATATATACAGCTGCGGTATAGGTAAAGAGAGGAAGGAAAGATGCATCGGTGTTTGCCAGCAGTGACGATGTCAGTGGTCGTCGTTGAACGAGACGCAACATCGAGTCGAACGACCAATACGATTGGATACAGCAAAAACGGCCCACCGCGCTCACTCCTTTTTCTTGATCCATTCTCGCTTAGAACACTCGTCTCTCGCTGTCTCAAAGCACAAAGCCACGTCGATCGTTATTCTTATTAGGGACGATCGTTGCAGAGATGTTGTTGAAAAAAATGTCAAACTCGAAGAGAAGACAGCTGGGCGCGGGAGACCAAGGGATAGTTATACCTAAAGGTGGATGCGGAAAAAAGTTGAGGCAACATAGTGCGGAAAAGACTGGTGAGAGGTGAAGGGGTGGAAGGGGGGATGAGTGTAGTGTACGTAAGCTTGGTTGATGTCGAGTGTCGACCACCCTCGAATCTCTTGACTTTTTATCGAGCATTAATTGGCCCAGCTATAAAACGCAAGCTCTGGTCCGGGTGGGGCCTCCGGGCAGGACTCGCGGTGGCCCCACCGCACGAATCCAAAGGCCTGTTCTGGTCCCCAGGACGAAATATAAGCGTTGGCAACTCGGTTCGCTCAACGGCGAGTTCGTCGACAAAAACTCGTCTCCTTGGGCCTCTCGCATCAATCCTCGATCACGTACACAGCGACGGGACGGAGGTTGCCGCCGTCGCCAGCCGATCTCAGGGGTGCTCGATTCTGATCGTGATCTGTACTACTCAACATAAATTCTTTGTAAATAATCTATAGAGCTATTTTTCTATGAGGTCATGGCAATGACCCGTCGTCGAATTGACATTATTTGTTAACTTATTTGGAACACTCCAAAAGATGTGCTGTTAAAATGTTATTTACTTAATGTGGAATGACAATTGGATTCAGATGGTCGAATTACGAACGATGAGTGTCAGTAGCCAACGTGAGTTCTTGGATCGACGGCGGTCCGGCAGGTTGCCAGCAGATCGCAAAAGAAGCTTGACATCACTTCCGACTACCGAGTACCAGTTGTATGACCAAGTCTCAGCACAGATTCTCTCTGTTCAAGCGAACACTCATCGATGGTTATAGTAGACAGAAATTGATCTCATTTTTTGACTTGCTCTTCTTAAATGCAATAAGTATCTGTTCTATTTGCATTAGCAATGTTGCGTGCATTCTTTAAACGACTAGAAAATCAGGCTTTTTTTCAATAAATGTGAAGTACATCATCATAAAGAATTTATGGTTTAAAGTTTAAAAAAGCTTTTTGATAACATCCAATATATGGACATTAGTAATTCTTTTACAGTTGTTGAAAGGCGAACCATTTTGCGTGGCTAGACGTGTGATACGAGCTTGTCGCAAATGATATTAGATAAAGCTCCGCGGGAACGATTAAAAGCGGCTAAGGTCTGCTAGTGGGAGCGTGCCCGATATCGAGGACATCAGGAAGAATCTTTCAGGGGGTGGGATGAGGGGGAAGGGGTAGAAGACAAGGGCGCTACTAGGGCGGCTGTCTAAACAGACTTTAAAGATTTGAAAATGTAATGGCTCCGGGCTTTGGGGCAGATTTGCATGTCACGGGCGCGCATCATATATCTGGATTTAGTGCACTCCGCCCTGCCTCTGCCTTGATGCTCTCGAGGTCTGTCGCCGTCGTCGTCGTTGTCGTTGTCGGCGGCAGAAGCATAGCAGTATAGCATTTGGAACCATCGTCACCACCCCATTCACCCGTTTCTCCTCCAACATACCCGTGGCGAAAGCTCCAAGGGGGAAACGCTTCCAGGATCAGCGAAAGATCCGCTCTTCGTCGCCACTTTCCGCCAGGACATTGAACGTGCGGAAAAGCTCTGTGTACGCGGGACCATTAACACCGCTGGATTACCCAATGAACTTGAACGTGATTTACGGGGTTTCCCTTGTTGCGTTCTTTGAACACATACAATTTTTATTCGGCAAATCACGTCACGTCAACATAAGAAAAAAGGATTTTCAACCAAACATTAGGGTCATACAATATGAGTCATACTACCACATCTACATCAGATCACTTGCACTGCACTAAATATCAATACTTTACCAATAACCTTATGATCTGTCAACTCAGATAAAAACGAGATGTTTACATTTTCCGGGTGTAAGAATTTACGGTTATAACATAAAACGGGTGAACCAAGGTATGTTTGAGCAAGTAGCAATGGATAACAGTGCGAAACGTGTGCGCACCGATTGCTCGGCACGTCGAGCACGCACGTATATCCACCCACAAGAGGATCAGCTAGGGAACAAACTCGCGGCTCGCGGCTCGTGCTGACGCTCGTGCACGCGCCTACGCGCATAATAGGGGTGTATAATACGCGCAAGCAAGACAATGGGCGCATTGTGCAGGTAGATAGGTATAGGGCGGGCGGGCCGTATAGTGGTCGAGCGTCGTTTCGGCATATTGACAGACTAATGATCGCGCCGAACAAAGGCTGGACCGTCACGTGGTCACGTGGTCACGTGATGGACCGTTTCCGGCGATGGGACGCTCGGCGTCGGTTGCTGCTGTTGCTGTTGCTGCTGCTTCGTCGAGCCCCCAGCTAGATCCCTTCGGATCCCATTCAACAAGCCCACAACGTCGCCGACGAGACGCACAGAGGGGTAGTGCAGGATTCGACGGAGGACGACACGCATCAATCAGAGAACGTCCGAGCGCATCGCTTCATCGAATACGTGTACCAGGTGTACCAGCAAGCCGCGGGGACGCGGCATTATTCGTCCTTGGACGTCGCGATCCGCCGATCGACTGACGACTCCCGCGCGGCCTGGACAGTCGATCCCATCGCATCCATGCATCCAACAGAAACGACGATCCTCGGCTTAAGAGAATTCTTCGAAGAACGAGCATCGCTCTCTATCTTTGTATAAGAAACTCATGATAGGTACCCGTTGCTTCTGGACCGCGGACGAATGTCTGCGAGCCTTCACTGGAGGACCAGATCAAATTCACGGAATCAATACAATATCTGGTGGAACTTGCGTTTGAGTGAAACTATTGGGCAGATTATAATACTACAATGGGATTTTTACAAAATAGTGTTATTACCCTGATCAACGAATCAGATACATTTTACAAAAGTGACCATGACGGCAGACAGTGTCTGGACAAAAACTTAAGAAGGGGAATTAATCCAACGGTGATAAAAAGTGTGCGAGGAAATTTGGTGCTGACTGCTTGCCTGTCTAGATACCATCTTTACATCCGGTTCGAGGATCGTGCCGTCGAGGTGATTTTAACGAAGCCTCGAGGGATATTTAAGACCAACGAGGGTGTTTCCACATTGAAGGGTCGCTGCCGGAGGATTCGCACCCCTTTTAGTCGACCGAGAGTGCGCGGGTTAGACGATAGTGCTTTGCTATTGGTTCGGTCGATCCTCGAGTCTCTGGAACCACATCGAAGGGACATTCGTACTGACAGCGATGGTGCGTTTGCATGGAAGGGTTTCCCTTCCTCGCTAGGGTCGTTTCAGTTCAGTCCCTGCTTTTAAATGCATTACTAATGAGCCTCTCTCATCGAGTCCGCACCAACGCTCTGTGTGTTCACTGCTAGTAGATTCGGTTCGTTACTTTCCGCAGAGCCACCAGCCTATCTCAATAGTGTGTTGCTCTCGATGACTTGTATCAAGGAAACGTGGGGCACAATGTGACATGGATTACCTTGATGGATTAAAATTATTTAATCTATCAGCACTTCATAAATTACTAAACTTGTGTTGATATTTTGAGTTTAGTATCAAGTCGACATATACGTCTTGATGAGTTTTAATGATATCCGATGGCACTTGGTGTGTATGATCACAGCCTCGTCGTCTGCAATTGTGTGGTGATAAACATGGAGAAGTTGTGGGTTCTCTGGCTACTGGATGTTATGCTACGGTAGCTCGTTTTCTCATCTCACGATCCGAGCCGTAACGTGCCATGGCGTGCTATGCCGTGAAAGGAAAGTGAGAGATAGGACGTAGGAAGAAGGTAGGTATCTACGCTGGGACAAGCACGGCGAGTGTGCACGGAAGACGACCAAGAGCCAAGAGTCAAGAGGAGAAGAGGGCTGGGGAGTAACCGGGGGGACAGGAGCCGCTAATGAGGCCGTGTGTAATTAGGGAGCTCTCGCGGCCTAATGAAGCGCTTACCCACCTCAGCTACCAACCCCTTCTGGCGCGCGCACTTATACTCGCGCTCACCAACTCGATAACCTTGTACGGTTCACCACACACGTATAAGTGGCTGCGTGATGATGGTCTTAAAGTTGGTACAGACGCTTTTAATACACATACAAACGCCGAGTGTAGCAAACAAGCACAAACACTTAGCCACAAGGAAATTCTTGATGACGCTGGGTACTAGCTAAGATAGAACATCGTGGGGGTCGATTCGCCTCTTTCTCTATAGCACAACCACTTCTTCGCTTTTCAGCACCTTCCAAGCGTTGATCACGCTTCCTTGCGACCAGTCTCAACCATCTCACATCAGTTACAGAGGGTCAATGTAAAGAACTTCTCTGCCGTCCGGCAGAATAGAGTACAGCAACTGTACGTGGCGAGTTCTCAACTTGCTCAGCAGTACTGGATGGACGAGAGAAGATACACCTCCGCACTACACGTTCGCATCCTCGACGAACCATTACAGGATTAACTTCTCAGGGATGTGAAGAGGCATCGCTCGAGATTATATTTCTCCATAAGACTCGGAGCCATTAGCATCACACCTACTGCCTACAATATAAAATCCATTAGTTACATGAAGAATGCAAACATGTTTAAAATACAATAAGGCAACCGCATATTTGTTATGTACAGTCGTAATGAAAACTTCGTCGCTGATTCGAAGCAGTTGAACGTTACATTACACAGTTATGTCACAGTCAAATCAAGTTATCAACTTAATTTCAAGAGGCGTCACTGAAAGCTGAAATTGATTTGCTCTTCATTACGATAATGCTGATGGTGATGTGATTGCTTATGAGGAAGGTGATAAGTTCTGGTGCTGTTTTCAAGTGCGTTTCCTTGCTGATCCGTCCCTGAGAGTGTTCACGGGGGGCTAAGCGTGGGCCCTTATCTCTCAATTCAGTGAGCGAAAGCAAGAGCACGGTTGAGGGATCGAGGGGAGATGGCGAAAGTGAGTGTAGTGGTGAATCGCGGAACCCGGTCTCACCAGACACACCGCTGAGCTGGAACTATCGACTGAAGGTTCGACGCTCGGGAAGAAGAGCGTTCACCATCAGAAAGCACTTGGTCCCGCGAGCGTGAGGCCAGCGCCAGCAACGCGGCAAAAGAAAAGGTCCGTGGCATCGGGTATGGCGTGTTGCTCCCGGTACAGGGGGTAGACACGGCTACCGGAATCACGACTTAGCAGCTTCTCCACTCTTCACCGATCGGCCCCGTTATCTTTCGCCATTTGCATATTAAACTAACTCACAACGCGCGCGGCATATTTCAGACCGCTCGAACCACCCGACTCCGGACACGACCACTCTTGGTGTATATGAACAGTTCTTCTACCAGGACCCATGGAACTCGAGAGTTCGTCGATCGCAGGGACGGGTTGGCCAACAAGAGAGACTTGCGGCAAAAGGATGGAAAAATGTGTCTCTTCGTGGTCCCAAGTGTGGTATGCTCGAAGAACATTGAAACGATAACGGATATGCAGAAAATGCCGAGAAACCATTACCCTAAGTTACGAGGACTGTGAAGTCTCAACTACGCTACACATACGGCTGCTTTATGAACACGATAAAGATGATCGTCTTATCTCAATTTTTGCTACAGATTCTCCAGAAGCGGATAATAATTTGACAAAACATATAACGCTTGGTACACTTGCAGAACCAACTTTTATAATATCCACCTGACGTTATATCATGGGGGTACATAAACATTTTTATTGGATCACAGTACATTTTACCACACATAACTGTAAGAATTATTGACGATCAACAAACACTCTTTTTGTTCTTTGGGAGTTCTGTTTTGTTCCAACATAAGACTAAAGTTTTTCGCTGATAATTATCTCCATGTACCAGACACAAACCGGTAATTTTGAGTATGTGAACTTGGTATACATGCACACTATATAAACATATGTAGTACGTAGCAACACGATCATACGCAAGTACACGTCAATATTCGTGTACACGTAGGCAGGAAGAAGTCAACGGGTGAAGCGATGGAGAAACTTGGCTTCTGGGATCTCACCGCTATGTAGGTATAAGTAACTACGCTATAAGTAACTGCGTTTAAGCCAAAGCGTTGGCAGTAGCGGGAGCCGAAACGTCCAAAACACCCCAAGCATGTCGTGAAGAGCGACGCGGGTTTGGTTCCCTTACCGCGCGTAAACGCTCGGCGATTTCGAGACCGTTTATTGAATGTTTACTGGCTGTACGCAAACGTGCGCTCTCTCGAGCCTTTATTTACGGGGTGCTAGGAAGTAACGGTCGATCGTATATCACAAATCCGCGTGCTATGTGCAACGTGCACCCTTTCCGCGCCTAGAGAATGACTGCTGGAGAGGTTGAAAGGAGGGGAAGAAATACCATTTGCCGCGGTTGGGAAAAGTACTTGGCAACGCTAAACCATAGACCAACGTCAGCGAATGGAGAAGCCAGACTTGCTAAGACGAGGTCCGATATCATGTTGAATATTTATCTCAAAACCGAAGGTCTCTCATCTGCACTCGTACTTCACTTTTTATAGAGTTTATCGAGTTACTTCTTCATGGAGATTGTGAGGTCGTATCATACAAGACCTACTGCAACACGTGGAATGTGCTTTTGCCGAGAAAGTTGTGTAGCGAAATGCGGCTGAAGTGAGATGGGGAGGGATTTGCATCTATCTTGCTCGCTAAGCGAGTTTTCAACTTGGCTTTCAGTTTTATATGTGTATGTATCCATCGACTATTATTCACCAGACTCATCGTAAGCATAGATATATTCTTCTTTGAAAACGAAAAAATAAAAAACTGAGACTTATATATCTGTTGATCTACGGGTAAGCGACGATGGTTGGAGTAACGGGCGTGGGACAACAGCAATAAGACCAAGGTGAGAATGCAGAAGGTATTTTGGAATGAGAGATGGAAGAAGGAGCTATAGGGAAGAGGTAGGTAGAGTAGCGACGAGGCAGCAGGCAGCACCAGCACGCGCACCCCGACAACATCTTAATTCGCGATAAAAGGTATTAGGAGCTAAAGCGGTCTGGGTGGTTGGGTCAGTTGCATGCTGTTGGGTAGCCAGTCTACCAGCCACGGTCCCAGTAGCCCCTGCGACTCCGTTGAAACTGCAAGTCCAAGTGCTGCTGGAAGAAGTGCTGGATGGTCACGAGACACGCAGAGCCCCGGTGCGTTCCGAGTATCCACGGACCGCGACAAGATTAGCATCGCTATTCGGTAACACGCGAATACGACGAGGGGCCAATCGCTGCTGAGCTCAACTTCGCCACGCTCTCATTAGTCATTAGCGCCTCGTCGCCAAGAGCCAAGAACGAACGAGCTATAAGCTGAGCAACCACCAAATCACGATCGTGCCGCGCTTCACTTGCCACACTCTGCTCACGGTTCGTCTCATCAACATTATCATCATTTTTTTTTTTTTTTTTTTTCAAATTAGGGACGTATAAATGAAAGTCAAAAAAATGTATTTCTGTACTTAATGGCGTGCGATGAAGTTATTCGATCGGAAATTTTTCGCTGATTACGAATCATGTGAAATCTTTTTTCTAAAATATGAAGGTATGTCAAAAATGGGGAAAACATAACTCCCATAACGTACCTTCTTTGGGTCAGATTTACCGAGTTCCACAAAAGTGGCGCTTCCAGTACATTCCAGTGCGAATACAGCGATGAGTCAGCTTGAGTATCATCTCTTCGGGCAACCAAGGCCTCCATGAACTAATACCGCTATTACTACGGCCCTACCTGTACTTGGTGTACCTACCTTTTCTATACACACACACACACATGCGTATAGATACGCGCAACCATTGCATCTCAGCGAAACTGACTATTAATGACGCACGCGTTTCAACGCCGGCACGTGTTCACGATATTATTTATTATTTATGCTAAGTTATGCGCACACGGCCGCAGTCGGCGCGGTAGTCCATGGATATATGTACCTATGAAGCTCAGCCCGGCGGCCACGGTCTGCCGTCCGTCTGTCCCTTTCTTTCTCTCACTCACTCCCGCAGTTGTCCGGCATATTTATATCAATTACGTGTCGTTCTAACCGGCCCTGGATTGTTATGTAAATCGGTGAATCTACTATCCGCGGTCGCGATATCCCAACGCGCGGACCAATTATACAACCATACTTATCGTGACCAAGACGGTATCCTAACTGCTCTCATAGTCTTTAACAGCACTTTGTATCAAAGCATACTATTATCGGTAAGTACGTATGGTAATTATATGTATGCGTGAATAACTTTTTCGTTTTTACTCAGCCATTGGCTATATAGATATGCGAAGATGTTAATATTTTTGCAATATATTATTCTATATATAGAACAATGTACCCCCCTGATGTTGCTTTTTTGTACTTATCATTGTAACGTTTTTCACAGATATTTCGTGACACGAGTCATTGAATTTTTTGGAACTGGAGCATGTCTTTATCGTGTGTATTTCAAGAACTCGTGAGTTCAGAGAGTTCGGTCCACCACTTAAATCTTCATTAGGCGAGGAATGATGATGCGATACATCGGAAACCTCACGCTCCATTTGGCGAGCGCTAATGACTTTTTGATCGCCCAGTAAATATGTCTAAAATACGATAGGTATTATAGACGATGTGATTTAAAAGTGGACAAGTAAAACATAATGTTCACGCACTGGAGAAAGTATCAAGTAAGTAGATAACAGTGTACGCTATGTAGATACCAACTAGTAGGAACAGAGGATGAGTGAGGGAAGCTTTGGAGTGGAAAGTGGAAAGCAAGGTTGACGAGTTTGAATGAGGGCGCGAGTGCGAGTAGCGAGAAGAGGAGGCAGGAGGAGGAGTGGTGTGTGAGCTGGTACTGCTGGAGAGTAGTGAGAGGTCGTTGGAGCAGGTCCCAGCGGCGCTTTCGGGTTTTGATAAAACGCCTAAACATCAATCGGACTCGAAAACTGGCCTGTAATTCGAGTTCCATGCAGAACCTGGGAAAGTATCGTCAGGCGTTAAACAGAGTTGTCCCTGTGGGAAGTCGGGTCAATAGATGAACGTCGAGAGGTAGAGGTCGGGTGATGCATCCGCTGAATATGTATGAGCCCGCGACACCCCATAGCACGGAGACCGAACCGCACTATCTGTGGGTGATAGTGGGTATGCTGTATGTCTCGCTGGGGTCTGCCGACGCGACTGTGGCTCCGGGTACCAGGGGTGATGGCGGCAGCGGTGGTGGCGGCGACGCGCGACGCCCAGAGCCAGCCAGGGACCGAACAACCCCCGACAAGCTCACCGAGCTCACCGAACTCACCGAAAGTAAGACAGAGACAGCGATATATTACCAGAGGGAAGGGAAAGGAGAGATTGTGGCATAGAGGGGTGGAAGAGGTGTACGTGCGAACCACCCCCGTTTCCCTCCTGCCCTCAGAGACACATGCCGCGCCCATACGATGGAGCTGACTGGTAGACTACAACGTGTTGCGAGGATTTGGTAGCGGAAACTGTAGTAAAGCTGGTCGTATTCACCGTGCGGATGTTACGGAGGAGCAGAATGAGAGTGAGACAGAGAAAGCACGGATCCGCTATATCGCCACAAGAACCACCCCAATGGAAACTCGAGCCCTGGCAGTGGCTCTGCAGTCTCACCCACCCATCATACACACTCCTGTGCTCTCGCGAGCTAGCTACCTCGCTCACTCGACATACCGTTCACCACTCAACGGCAGCAGAGAAACGTCGCGCCCGAACGTTATCTTAGAAGACAAAGTTACGTCGTAATTCCTTCGCGAACAGATGCCGATGGCTGCGCTAAGACGATGCTGGTAACCATCGTAGTGGGTACCAAAATAGGGTGGGAGAAACTTCAAGATTCAGTGTCTGTACGTAGCTGCATGTGAGCTATCATCATTCTTACGTCAAAGCTCGGCAGCGTTTTTGATTTTAGGTTTTAAATCGTTGCTGTGTTCTAAATTTGGAGAAGAAGTCGTTGGGCTATCAAGAGTGATTGTAGGAGACGAAATGATAAGCCGCGAATCGACGCGGAGGTATGTCGATAATACGACTCTTAGACTAGGGGCGAAGAATTATTTGGCAAGGGGTTGATCCACCGATGAGAACGGTATAATATATATGATTCACTAAATAGGGCGAAATGTACGAGTGAGCGATGAATCCCGCAAGACAGCATGAGATATTGCTGGATTAGGGTACGCGTTATAGTTTTAATCTCGTACAGTTAACAGCCTTTCTTGGTTCTCAAACGTTGATGATGAAAAAAAAAATATATGAACAAGGAACTTCGTTACTTTGATAGAACAAACTTTAGTGGCGTGACAATTGTCAAAAAATGGTACAACTATGGATGACAAGCCATGGTCATGCCTTTATGGTCACATATCACCACAATGAAAGATTGGTTGAGCGATGCGATTGACGGGGGTTGCTATTGAGACGAGGGTTGGATGAATTAGACGTAGGCTAGCTGCGAGTCCTTGTTTGCTACTTATAGCGAGAAAGTAAGAGGCAGTTTAGCGTTTAACCCTTGTATTTATACGTCAACTCGTGCACAATGTCACGGCTCGTTGAGCGTCACTGCAACACGATGTTTGAGAGCACAGAAGGGAGATCGCCGCGCAGCTGGGCGTGAGGAAGGGCTGATCCCATGGCGAGAAATGCCAGGGCAGCAGGCTATGCGGGGGTGTTGATGCTTTTCGAGGGACGGAAGAAAGGGTGAAGGACGTATAGCCATGACGATAATAAAGCCGAGGAGAGAGATTCGGAACAGTGTGGCACAGCGGTCCAATAAAATATATCCAAAGCAGAGGCGATGACTTGTTTTGGGCAAAGGGGTTCGCGCAAAGCTTCATTATACTGCCTCGCAGAATCCGCAAGTTCATCGCTAACCCCTTAGGCTCGTTTCTCGAACAGCAACGAGCATCCACGACAAGGGGTCGAAGTACCGAAAAATCCACAGATAATTAACTGATTCAACGGTGGTGACGTTGGATCGTGGAATGTGTTCCGCTGAATGAACACTCAGGAATCTTGACGTCATTCTTCGTTGACTTCTTCATTCGGAAAGCCTCTAATTCAAATAATCGCTTTTTCCCTATGTATGAAATGCGAATGAGAGCTACGAGTACGAAGACGAAATTCCGTAAGACTTTTTCACTGGAACTCGGCGTAGAGTCGTTATACCAACGTACTAATTACACGACGCCCTGCGAAGAGACTAGCTCGTTTTTCCAATGTCCAGCATCTCATAAATGATGCATCGTGAATTATGACTCTCCGCAGTTTTTCTCATCTCGACTCGGCAGCTATTCCACGACAGCTATAATATATTTTATGTTCGTGTTACGTCACGAATCACTTTTATCTTTGAGCAGCCAAGCTCAATTAATCAAAGAAAAACATACATAGCCTGACCAGAGGGGAATGGCGATGTGGAGTTGGAGATCGATGAATGTTGACGACTGCAACAAAGGATTAGAACAATGATACGAAGAGAAAACACATTCGACGATAAATTCACAACCCCTGGAGGTTGGTCAAAGAATAAGAAACAAATAATCGCCACTGCACTAAAATTCTATTTTATTCGCCAGTGCGATAGCTGCATAAGTAAATAAGTACCTATTTCTTATATGAGTATGATAATACGGTGTCCTTCGTGACATGTGCGATGATCTTAGTGGCGTTGTCGGAAGACCCGAAGAGTGCACAACTCTAGGATTGAAATAAAGCCCAACTTTACTGCCTTTTAAAATTTCCATAAACTGTCGTCATCTAAACTTTTCAATATTACGACACTGCATCGCGTTCTTTCTTCACTTTGATATTCTAAAAGCAAAATGAATATCTCAACGGTGCATCGACAGTCGAGGTTTAAGCTGTCTTTTTTTAATCGAAGACAGAAGTGAAAAGGAAGGTCAGAAATAAAGATGTTACGATAGCACATTGATATTGCAACTGTTAGATAATCGCACCTCGATACACCAACCAAACAAATGCATTTTGTTGTTTAACGCATGGAACAGTTTCGCGTTACATTTCCCATTAGATTGTATCGAGAATGTTTGAAAGCAACAAGATTGAAGCTTAGATGTCACGATAGGTGTGATGATGGTGTCAAAGAGGATGGTGGGAATTGAACTGAGGGCGTCAGTTAGAAATGCTTGCATCACGTATTGCAGATAATATCTAAATAGAGATCAACGATCCTTTGAGGATATAATTTGGTTTTCGTTGCCTGGGGACAGCTGTCGCTCTATCAAATGTCCTGAACCGTTGGGCGGTTACAGACATGTTGGTCAGACGTTTTTTTTTCATAACGTACTGATAAAACTGACAATCGGATTCACTCGATGCATCACACATTTTTGATCGCACAGATTATGTTTGCCTCTCATCAGCATGCTCGGGCTCAGCTAACTTTATTCTCTCGATTAGAACAGTCCCCAAATGAGAGTATCACGCAAGGCATGGCAGAGTCCATACATGCGTACACGCGAGGTTGCACCTATTTGGCGGGTCGCTCCTAAAATGGCCCCCGGCAATTTCGCATCACCCCTTTGGTGATGTATAGCGCATTGAGCATCATACAGCAGCAGTAGTACTCGTTCGTGTTGTACGTCCATGCTCCAAGGCAGCTTAAGTACCTGCCCAGCGAACCGAGGGCCGAGTGGCCCTGAGCATTTGATGTGCTTAGGCAAATGTAGCACCCACTATATATAATACCAGCAAGTGAGATACAGTGAGAGTGAGAATGTTACGCAGCGGGAGGGGGTCGGTGGGGGGAGGAGGCAGAAGGGCGTGTGATGTATTTGTAAAAAGGTGTCGGGTTGGAACTAAGGAGTCCCGCACGGTGAACGAACGGGATGCCCCGAGGGAACGTAAGCGGCGGGCCAGTGAGACGGGGAGAAGTAACAGATAAAAGAGAATTGTATAAAATGGGGTGCGCGCGAAAACGTGGACGAGGGCGAGTTTTGTTGAGATGTGTGAGAGGAGCGTATGTGAAATGCGTGTGTGTGTGAATGCGATCGAGATAGAGAATGGATGTTCTATGTATGGCTTGTACGTGGAAGATGCTGTGGACCACTTGGTAGGTGTGAGACATTCTTGGTGCTTGCGCTATACAAACGCCATTTTGGTCTATTTCGTGACTGAGGGTTGCAGAGCTGCGGATGAAAAAAAGAAACTGAAATGCTGTAGTTTTATGCTCGTATAAGTTTATTGCGAGAGAGGGAGAATCTGAGTGTGTGTATGTATCGAATATGGAGATGTTAGATAGATATGTTCGGACAGAAGGGGCGAAAGGCCGAAAGACAGAAAGAAAGTTGGGGAAGGTGGAATATGAATGGATGCATGGAGTAGTCAGTGCGAGTATAGTCGTTGGTTCGATCTGTCAAATTTCATTTCACGCTTCCTAGAGCGGGTGCGTTGGAACGAGAGAACAGTCGATGGGGATGGAGATAAAGATCTACCGACACCTTCGTCACAGTGCAACCAGCTACCCTCCCTTGTATCCCTACGATTACTGTTTATGCGGTTCGTCTTTGGGGTTCCAACTTTGAGAGACTTCGATTTTTATCAATGTTCCTACGTTCCTACATTTTTTTTCCATGCTCAAATAAGCTTCATTAGAGAAGTGCAAGAAATACACAGACGCAAAAAGATAATTGTCAATGACGTCCCCAGTGAGACGCAAGTGAAAAAGTCACCACTTATGACTAACCATCGATTAATTTACTAGAAAAGTCTATAAATCTCCTAATGTCTTCATGATTGATCATACAGCAGTAACTAAAAAAAAAAAAAAGAAAAACTCAAAGGCAACCACGACAGCATGATCACACAACTAATCTATTTCGATCCATCCAACTTGTTTACTTCAATCCAACAATTGATCCATCACAGACCATAGAATTTTTTTCTTTCAAGCTTATCGATTCACCATAATATATCGATTATAGAGATTTTCTAGCAAAAATGATGAATTTCATTTTCCAGATCTGGTATTTTGTTCACATTGATGAAAGTATGTCGAAAGTGAGAAAGATGCGTCACATGGTGAGAGTGTCGCCGATCTACGTTGCCGGGTCGCAATCACCATGCAAACTTGATCGCGTACGTAGTGTGTTTCAGTTAAGAGTGTTTATCGATCGGCAGAGACCTTGGTCTACCGTCATCCCCGAGTTCGTGGCTCGCCTACGGAGCTGCTCAGCTCAGCTCCCATGTCATGCCAGAAGCTTTTGACACTCGGAGCACGTACTCGGGGCAAGGACCGCCGCAAGCTCGCTAGCTACCTCCTTCCTTCCTTCCCTCTATCGCCTTCCTTCCCTCGCACACTCTCTATATTTTCCCGACATTTCGCTCTACTATCTTTCTCTTTTCGCTTCCGAGCCTTTCCTTTGCCTCTCTTCCGAGCCTTCTTCCAGAACGCGCCATTGTGTTCCGCCACAGCAAGATTCCGTACGCTCTACGACGACTCTGCCGCTAGTATGGATTTTTCAAAAGCGTTTCTACAGTTGCCTCCATACTTAAAACGCCGCTTCCCAATATTCTTTCAAGAAAACATCTCATTTTATTCGTTACTTTGATATTCGTTAATTCGGAAAAAAATACTAAATTTGTGTCATCTTGACAAATTATAGACAACAATTTTAGTTTTAGTGTTATTAACAATTCTTCGTCAAAATCGATCGATTCCAGTCAATTTTATTTTTTTGTTCCATTAAATTTACAGATTTGATGTTATTACTTCAGACATAACACGGACGTCTTTGAAATTCATATTGTTTTGCTGCATCAGCAAAACATTTTTATTTT
>JABMBT010004835.1:0-17331 GCA_018906895.1 Odontocolon sp. PSUC_FEM 10030002
AAATATGCAAAATGCATTTAGTCTCTAATTTTCCTCACTTCATTCTTTTATTCCGTTAAAAAAAAAGGTTTGCTAAGGCCATCGAAAAATGATCACTGACTGTAGAATCTTATTTTTTTTTTTTTTGATTGTCACCTCTTATGTGGATAAAGAAGACCGAAGTATATGTGCGATAAGTGGCGAGCTACGAAATACGATTTATCTAGCGAATAAAGTTCTCGCATTCCCCCTGGGAAAGGACTGGCCAGCAGTCCTTCGGTCGTGCTATGGTGTCTTGAACAGTAAGTTCGTTCGACCAGACAAAAGGAGAAAGAGAGTAGTATAGTGTCTATGGTAGAAACGTGTCGAGAAAGAGTCCCTCCTGCCTTCCGCATCAGGACAACTCTTCAATACTTTCTTCGTAGCCACCCTTTCCATGGCTCTTGCGGATGCGGCCGTCTGAATCGTGAGAAACCGCGAAACTAAAAAAGAATAGATGGAGTATGAAATAGGATTTATCCGGTGATAGAAAGTTCTTGCACGATCCGGACGGCTCGATACAGAAAAAGAGTGCGAGAGATAAAAAAAACGAAGAAGAAGAAGAAGAAGAAGAAGAAAACGAAGAAGAAAGGTACAGAACTGCTGTCTCGGAGAGAACGCTCCAAGAGGTTGGTTTGTACAGAGCTGCAGGGGGTTAAGGATAAGAAAAGAAGTATGAGAAACGAGAGAAAGCTCGTGCGAAGCTGGTTGGCTTTCCTCTCGGACCTTTTTAGAGTGAATCAAGAGAAGTTGCGGAGGTTAGCTAAGGCGGAGAAGATTTCCCGTGACAATACGTTCGCAGAACAGGTGAAGCGACGGCGGTCCAGTAGCTACACTATTATATATAGTTTTATATAATATATATGTGTACTTCTATGTACGTAGAGTGACGAGAGGCTAGGGGACTGCACACCGGATACCTTCCAAGCATTTTCATCCCCTGCGGTGCTGGAGACAGCTCAGCAAAATAAGCTCAACCACCCATTCGCTCCGAGATATCTTTCACGAGAAACGAAAGATTTTCGCTCGAATAGTTATGTGCATTCGGTATCACTCGACAACGTTTTTTGGAATCAGGAAAACGTAGTTGGATAACATAAAAATAGGATGGTATCAAGCCCGGATTTAACCTATCGTACAGGCATTTTTTTTTTTTTTTTTTGAAAAATGAAAAATACTAATTTTGATTTCATATTTTTATCAATGCTACTCAAAAATTAACTTGAAAGTGTTAATTTGGAGTTATTAATTACGTTTAAATAATGTTGCTTATAAAAGTATTTCAGAAAATTTTGATTTTCTATTGGTAGAAGAATAAGATGACTTTGTCCAAATTCTGTGAAATTTAGAGAATGGAGAGTGAGGTCAACGTTTCGTGTAAAGCAAAGTGAAATATACAAAGGGAGCGACAGAATTGGCGTCTCGAGACTCGAAGAAAATTTGTCATACCTTATACAAACATATAGCATGCCTCTTGTGTGTGGATCACTCAAAATTCCTAATTCACTTTTAATATTTAGTACGAACGCTATATGAATCAGGAAACTCTATCTCTGCGTCTCGAGATCCCGGAAACGTTTCTCTAGAGTCCCTTAACTTCACTCCTTCCATAATTCACTCAACGTGATGTATATATACATACAATATATATGCAATACAAGACGAGGTCGAGGAACTCGACGACCCCATTCTAGCATCAATTTTTATTCGAACGACCGTGTGGACATTACCGAATTATTTATCGTCGACCGATGTATCTTAGGCTCAGACAAATCGATCTGACTTTATTGCACCGAGCTCCACTCTCGCGAAATCCACGATTCTTACAGTCAGGCTTTACGAATATTTAAGATTTTGAATAAAAAATATATTTTCTCGGATTACTCCATTTTCTGTTGGAAGTAACAAAGTAACAAGAATTATTTGAGAAAATTTCGTTACGTACAAAATTATTGAATGAAGCTTATATAGGAATCGCGGTTCGTTGTATACACAATTCTGTTTCAATTTGCATCGGGTAACTTAAACAGGTAAATGATACTTTGCTTCCAATCGCAGAGTATTCAGTTCCGTTGAAGTGATGGGAGTAGATACGGTGCGGTGATGGTGCAAAGTGCTCTGAATTCAGGCTTGCAATGAAAACTAACACATGACCGGATAGTTGTGAAGTCATTCGAGTTGTATGAGTTTATTCAATGCGAAGCGCACCTGCAAAGATGTTTGGAATGCTAGGTACAACGATGCGCCTGGACGAGAGTGAAATAATAATGAACAAAAGATGAGGCAATGTGGTACAGAGATACATCAAATTTATGCCAACAGAAAGAAACAAAAATAGGAGAATATAAAATGTACGAGGCCAAAATGAAAAAGGAATGGAAAACGGTGGTGGAAAATTAAGAATGGTAAAGAACTTGGTACTTGGAACATTTTGAAAACTCGGCATCTATGAAAACGTGCTTGGTGATTTTACCGTGGACCTCTTATCGCAGAAAAAACATCATAAGAGTACAAACACATATAGGAGAAAGTGGGGCAAAACGGAACGCCGGGGCAAAATGGGCCATTACGTAAAAAATGTAGATGCGAGAAAAACCAGAATGCGGGGCAAGATCGGATGCAAAGATGGGGCTACCGCGATTTCGAAAAACACCGTCGAACCTCTTGATTTTACCTCGTTGTATTTTTTAAGTCGATGGCCCGGTTTGCCCCACTCTCCTCTATGTATATATATGTTTATATACATGTCTGTATACATGTATCAAAATATATGTATAGATATGAACATGTATAAAAAAAGTATGTACATATATATTCACAGTCGTGACTTTTGGGATGCAGTGTGTTGGTTAAAAGGGTGAGTTTCCCCGGGTTTCAAGTCGTGCCTGCCCATTCTCCAGCTCTTCACGGCCTTGGGCTTTTCACAATTGATTTGGTAAATGAAAGCCCCGGAAAGCGACGAGACCGAGGCGCAACGGCCGTTGTGGTGGTACAATTCTGGCAGCAGAAGACCGAAAAAGGTAGAAGGGGCAGAAAGGGACGTTACAACGGCAGCTACTGCTGGTTAGACGATGGGAGAGGAGTAAAGGGGTAGCTAGTTACAGAGCGTTTCATTGTTAGCCTCAACTACCCCAGGGTTAGTTACTCTTTTGCTCTGATTCTTCATAACTGCCTTTACTCTCACCATTCGCTTGCTTTTCCTCTATTCTCCGTTTTTTTATCCACGCCAGTTTATTTCTCTCGCTTTCATTCGAGAACCGGAACTTTCAAAGACCTTTTGCAACCAGAATTTAACAACTTTTGGCTTGGAGTCAAGGAACTTTTAAACACGGTTGCTGGAGAAATGTTGCAATAACATCTTGAAATTCTGTATTCTGTTTAGGAATTCACATAGATGTTATAATAAAACAATGCAGTCCAGTTTTTCATCTGTAATCATTAATCAGAATGAAATAATATTTTTCACATTAATTAATATCATTTTTTTTAGAATCCTTCTCTTCACGTTTATCTCTTTATATAATCCTATGTCACGGGTTAACTCATTGCGCAACGCTGCTCGAAGGTTTTCGAGTTCGATGACGCGCTGGATCTTAAGAAGCCCCGCGGGATAGTCTGAGCATATTCGGGCAGTAACCACAAGCGGTTCGAGCGACCGGGTCAAGGATCTCGCCGATTGCCTCGGCATTCATCTTCCCTGTTCAACCTCTTGCCGCTTCTGAGCTGCACCCTCGATCTTCATCTCTCTGGTGGCTCGTGATTCCGATTAGATTCTTGGCAAAGTCTATAACCATCAGCATTACACTATCTTTCCAGCTCGATAAATTTAACCCTCTAGGGATCGCGTCTGATCTCATAAAATCATCAGTGTTTTTCCAATAACGATTTTTAATTACATATAACTTGATAAATCTGACCCAAACCAACAATTTTTCCTTCGTTTAATCCTCAAGCTCATTAGAAAAAAAAATATTGCAGGATAACTTATTTGTAGACTTTGTATACTTCAAATGGTTTCAAAAGAACATTTTATTTGACCAAGCAAGTGAAACGGTGAAAAAAAGAAATTTTGGTTTCCTGCTCCTTCTGGACTTTTTGTATTTTTTTCCATTTCCCTCTATTTCCCGGTGCTATCCTCAAGTACTTTGCGAAAAGAGAGGACGTTATCTGTGGGTGACCCGAGGCGGGATGTGAAGCGAAGCCGGACCTAGGGTCGAGCATCGTCCATGGCCTCGAGCAGTCGCTGAGTAAAGCAGAGTCGAGGAAGACCCGACGCCGAGAGATGTTTGAGGGGTTTTGGACGGAGCTAGCTGATGGTCTATTACTCCTGCACGAACGCACGCCATCCTCGTCGTCAGCGTCGTCTCGGTGTGCCCGATATAGCTCGAAGGGAAAAGAGACGTATGCCCGGTGTCCACCGAGAAACGACCGAGAATGAATCTTCACGTTCGCTCAGAGAGTCAGAGGAAGCCGTCCCTTCCTTGTACCAGCCGCCCTTAATCCTACCGGCAAACAAATTATACAAGCATCCTCCAGCTAGTTCAATCGAGCACCAGCACACTCGTAGTAGTAGTAGTAGTAGTAGTAATAGTAGCATAAACCAGCATCTGTTCTGAAAACAGGTCTTCAGAAACCTTGGAGTAAGAACCTCAAAGAATTTTACGAAATTTGTGGCAGAAAGATTGTGACGTCAAAGAAGAAACCTTCTGACGTCATCTGATCTTCTGTCTGCTCTTCATCTAAAAATCCAAATGAAATAAAATTGCTTTTCTCATCGGTATGATATTGCAGCACAGTCTGAATGCAATTTTGTGTCACGCAATTTTATTTATATGTCATTATTAGATGCGAGTACTTATTCCTGAAGGTAATCATTCGCTATTGCGATATTCTTTTTTGTTGGGATCGACATATAGTGTTCTGGAAAATAAAAAAGATGGCACATACGTGGTAGACATGAATGACGTTATAACTCCGGCTGAGGGCACAGTTAGACTCCATCCTACCATGTTAAAGTTGATTGTGAATGTCCAATTGGGAATAAAAATCTCTCAATGGGATATTGCGGTTTTGCTCTTCAATCTCGGTCTGCAGCCAATTCAGCACACCGTTCAGATATGGAGGCGCGGTGAAATAGATCTACTGTGATTCATGGTATCTTTATGTGTAAGTAAAAGATATCAGTTGTTTGCTTTTTTTCTTAGCTTATATCAAATAATCGATATAGCTCTGCCTCCGTGAAGATAAAAAATCATTGGCATAATAATATGAAAATCTACGTACGATAAAAGAAATATTCCTGATAGAATCATACCCAATTATTATTTACAGACAATGCTATTGTTGTTTTCTGGAATAAACAGAAAGATTGGAAAAAGAATTGTCGGGATGATTGAGTCGTAAATCCATTCGTCTTCTTCCCGTCGACCTCTTCTTCGTCGCCTGAGGGTCTCTAGTATCCGAGAGTTTCCATCCCGTTTCGTCGCCCCTTCTCTCTATCGAACCCTCTAACGTTTCTACTTGAAAATGAGTAAAGGATGTGCCCGCGGTAAAATTAATCCAGCGATATCAAGATTACATTTAGATGTTCTCGAGGAAGCTCGTCGCCCGGAATCAGCCTGGAGCCCGGATGCCAAGGCTTCCGTGGATTGGAAATTGTCACTTTATTCGATGAAGCATCCAGAGGGAAGACGGTTGAAGAAGTTGCCGATGTGGGTGCGAGAATCAGCACCAACTTGCTATTACGTCAAACACGATGTCATATATGATGCATAGATAACCAAGACGAAGCTGATGACATCTCTCGTACGATTCGTGCCATCAAGGGACGAGGTAACGTCTCGACGACGAGTATGTATAAGCTCCAGTCGCTGTACCAGCGTATATTCTTGTCTCGAATGAGCAACGAGCAGGAAAGGAGTTTTCAGACTACGAGTGTAAAGGTGTACCATGAGTGTACGGAGAATCAACGCTGGGCTAGCAAGTGTTGGTGAATGAAGGGTTGCAGCAAGGGATAGAAACGAAGAGGAACTGAGACACGCAGAGAGCTGCAAGAGACTTCTGGAGCGAGCATAACGATGGTATTCAGAGAACTGAAGGAAGAAGGGTGAGTTCACTCCTGCCAACCCCCATTTCGAATGCTCGCAATCGTCGCGGCATTTTGTAACGGCTTAAAGGGCTTCACGTATCGATATTTGAATTGCACTGCGATCTCCAGTTCTATCGCGTGTATCTATCCATGTGTACCTTGCAGCGTGTAATACTGTCTTGTATGACGTACAGGATCGTATGTGCACACTTTGCACATGGTGCACGTACGTGGGTAAAAGGCGTATTTATTATTCGATATTTGCTGAAAGGGTATTGCGTATATTTATATATTTGCTTGGTATACCATGTTGTCCGAACTGAAACTGGATGGTTCCCATATGCTACTACGTTCGAGTTACACTCGGTGCTCAAAGATTCAGATGCAAGCTGTGTGCACAAACGCGGTTGTAACATCCTGCGAACGAATTCAAGAGACCGAATCTCGACCTGTTCTGTTTTCGAGGGGTGCCGTGCTTTCTACACCTCCTTATTTTGCAGACAATTTCCCGGGCTGTTCCAGGTTCAGAGGTGTGAAACTCGACACCGGAAATTGGAAACTTCCATGTACGCGCCAAGAATCTTGTGCGGTCTATGTTTGGTATAACAAAAGCTTGATAGGGTGTGAGGAAAGTCAGTGTGAAAGGAAGACTCGAGTTGCGTCAAAACAGAGCAGACAAGTTGAGATCGAATATGTAGGACCTGACGCAAGAACTTCATGAAAATAAGCGCTAAGGGCAAAAAGACACCTCGTGGTTTCTGGCGTCAGATCATCCATCTTGCTCCTTCTTCCTTTGGTAACTTCGCGCCTGGATCAAGAGGAAATGAACGAGTCAGAGATACGGAAGAAGAGGATTGATGCAGACGTGCATGAAACTCCGTGGATTCTCCATTGGATTTTTGGTACAGCTTGATGCTCATATCATGTCCTCTTCCTGATACCTCTGGAGCCAGTGCAGCCACTGAGCATATACATTGCTGCTCTATTTTTAAAATTTGTCCTGTTGATGTCTAAATGATTAACCAAAGTTACTTATCGTACTGTCCAGTTTTAAATTATAAGTGACTGCAATCTCGTATTCATTGCCAATTTGTGGTGTTACCTTTAGAGGGTGAGATAATGGGACAGTAGAGCCTTGAGGTTTAATAAATGCTCTCTTTTCTGTTTTCGCTGTCGTCAGAGGGTTGAAGGCTCTTAAAATGAAAGATCAGCTCAGGTTCCGCCGTTATTTTTACTCTCAATAATTCGGTGACTAGAGAGCTCGAGCTCTTGAGTACTCGAGAGGAAGAGCGTGAAACCAGACCGGAAATTAGAAGCTTGTCGTGATGCGGAAAACGTGGCAGCAGTGACTGCCGGTGTGTGAGGAATAGACTGGCATCCCTACAGCAGGGAAAACATAGTTCCATTGAGATGATGGAAACAACGTCATGCGCTGATAAAAATTTAGGCATATATACATATAAGTATACGAAACTGTTTATTTGTTTGGCAAATCAAGAGAGTGACGAATTAATTCCTGAAAAATAAATGTTTTTGGTCTCCACGAATTCTGACCACTGAAAAATGTCGATATTTTGCATTTTTATACAGATCCCTTTTGAGTTTGAAAACAAAAAAAATCATCGACGAACCCCCAAAATTCTTGAAAAGTAACTTTTTTTTTAACTTTCAAGGATTTGACCGCTTGGAGATCAAAAAGATTTATATTTCCATTTCCCCGTGAGATTTCCTCCAAATCCAAATAGCTGTATGATAAAAATGGAAAAACCTTCAAAAATTTCAGTTTTTTCGATGTTTAATAAAAATCCTTTGAGATTTTAGGAAAAACTCTATGTTACTCGTAATCAGTGGAACATTTTCGAAACCACTATAAACACTTTATAAAAGTGTTTACTACATAAAAAGCAGGATCAGGCCACTGAACCAGTAATCGACAAATATATTATAATACTGTAGGTTTTGGTACATTCAGATTATACAACGGTCCATTAGTGGTTCAATGTCCATGCCTGGTACCACTACCATAAAAAAAAAAAGAAAAAAGAGATACCTCGGTGCTCAGTTCGATGGGAGAGCGGACAAGAGTCCGTCCGTGACCCTGTTTTCTCATTTTATTTTATTTCCACTCTCTGCCCACTGCACTTGGCTTCTTTTTCTCTTTTTTACATAATTGGGCACTCAGACGGCACGTACAAGAAAATCGGTGCAGAATCGTATACTGCAAGACTGATCGCAGAGACTTATCATGGATTTACCAATATTTTGTTAACGCGACTTACGTTTTTGGGGAAACGGCATGTATGACGACAACGATAAAAATAGTCACTTCAAATCAAGACACATAAATCAGAAATTATACCGTTATTTCTGTAAAGTATAAGTATTACTAATTGCTGAAAGATAATATCGAGTCCATGTTCAAAGTTCGGCCTTATCTGTTTTGATATTGAAAATGAGATTTCTCAGAACGAGAGATAATGGCGATTCGAAGCCCCGGGGGTCAAAACTGACATATCCATGTTTGACGAACGATGAACTTTGCCGACTTTTCAGTGATAAACTGGGATTTCAAGCTATCGAGAATGAGATGCAGAAGAGAAATAAAGGAAAGATTTATCTAGGATTTGCACCGACTACGTAACTTTTAGAAATGGTTAAAGTTTCGCCAAGGGTCAAAAAGGACCACAAATGTATATGTATACATATGTACTAACGTGCGCTGTACTATTGTATACTTTCGTGCTGTTGTGTCGTAGATAGAAGTTGGCTAGTATGTAGGCTAAAACTCTACAAGGCTATCTGGCGTCATTTATTGGGTAGAGAGCAAAAGTTTTTGCCACTTCCGGTGGGAGAACGGGGCGAATAGGATTTCCGCCGCTCAGCTATGCTCTAAATCAGGTAGTCAGTCAGGTAGTTTCACTACACGCCTGTTTACTGTTCTAGTCAGTTGCGGGCACTTGATGACAAAGTGGTCAGATTAAAAAAAAAAGCGGTTGCATCCAACTTTTTTTCGTACGTTACTTTGGCATTCATTCCGTCTAAGCCTTGTGACTCTTGAGAAAAATCAACAGCATTGACACCATTGCGTTGATGAGGCTGCTATTCGTTTTTTGTATTGGATCGAAATTGTATATAACAAACAATATTGCTCGTTAGTCGTGTCTGAAAATGAGTCGTTCAAAGAAAGAGCTAATCAAGGCGCAAAAAACGACACTCGATCATGGATCTT
Source organism: Odontocolon sp. PSUC_FEM 10030002 (assembly GCA_018906895.1). Classification (NCBI taxonomy): domain Eukaryota; kingdom Metazoa; phylum Arthropoda; class Insecta; order Hymenoptera; family Ichneumonidae; genus Odontocolon; species Odontocolon sp. PSUC_FEM 10030002. The sequence goes on from JABMBT010004835.1 coordinate 9,336, forward strand.
CAACATCTGTGAATTGGTACAAAAAATTGTAAAATGTCATAAGCGATCATGAGAAGTATGAGACAGTCATCAGAATATTTTCTATACTATGATCTTTGTTAATGAATATTTATGCTTTCGGTTCAAATAGAATTTGGGGAAACCAGGACACAACCACGAAATTTTCATTCCGGCAAAGCTCTCAACCAGGAATGTTCAATTCAGACGGTTTAGTGGAACGTCATCTATATAATGGCGCATAGTTTACTGAGAGGAATACGACGGCACGTCTCGTTGGAAATCGTGACCGAAACTTCCGCGAAGCACGCGCATCTGAATTGTCTTCTACCATAGCACCTGCTGGTTTATATTATATACCTGAGCAAAACTCCAAAATGGCAAAATCAATATTTGAGCTACGTTTATGTTTCATTCACGACGGTTCGACGTATAATATAGGTATTGGTTCTGAGGAAAAAAAACTATGGGTATTAAATTTAAATTAAACATGAGGGAAAAAGCACTAATCATTCATAAGTTCAAAATTAATCATTTATAAGCTGAAAGAACGTCTGAATAAAATATTCATTTTATCGATGCAGTCAGCGCGTCAGGGGATACTGAGAAAAAATAGTAATGTACGTGGGTAAGTGGTTAGCCTCCAAGGAATGTCTAAGGCTCATTGTGATTAATCATACACGATAATCAATCTTTTCGATGCATTCCTGTGTTCTTTAAGTTCAGAATAACCATAAATAAAATTGCAATATCACTTAACGTTTATAGCTGAATAATGAGACAATAATGACAATTCCAGCTAGCAAATAGTTAATTGTTTGTTTTGTGCCGTGCAATGGGTTTATAGGAAATGAACCAAGAAGTTTAATAATACTTTTTTATCTGCAGAATAAGCAATTACTCTTAACAACGATCCAGGAAGATTCGGAAAAATCTTTAAATTCCAGAAACAAAGGCACGTAGTTTCCTGGAGCTCGAAAGTTGGTTTGCCCTCATAAAAACTACTTTATATCTTAACGAGTCGTTTGGTCGTCTCGGCGAAGCTTACGAACAGCGCAATTGACGTACGACACACAAAGCCATTACTTTACGGCCCCATATCAAGATTGGTTGTAACGACAGCCGCAGAAAAAGTCTCATATCAACATTCAAAATGGTTCTTAAATCAGCGAATTCCTTTCCCAAGATTTTTTTTTAGAGGATGTAATAACGTGTTCTAATTTGTAACAATTTCATGACACAGCATAGTCTGAAATGTGACGATCACCAATTTCGAATCTTAATCACAGTTATCTGCATTATCTACGATAACGTCAAATTGTTGGTCTTCACGTTACCAATCGCACAGTCATCATATACTTAATACCATACAAATTTGTAAATCAACGGATCGTGAAGTTCGTCTGTTATCTTGAAATATCGTATTCTTCAGTTGTCTCGGCATTATGATTTTTCAATACACAGGCATCTCTTTTATGACATTGATAATAAAATCAATGTCTGGCCTTGAAGAGCGCTTAAGTCATTAGTACTAAATCATTCATGAGATAAGGAACACGAAAAAAATACTCACGTGGCATAACAGAATAGTGAAGGCATTTCTGTTTCACACATATTTTTTCTTATTTGTGACATGTGTTTTAAATCTTTTTATTTCATAAAGCCAACGAAGTGTTACACCGAGACTCATACTTGAATTTTAATCTTGAAAGCGCGAGTTTAGAATGAATGTAAAAATATGTAGCTTGATAGCTCTTATATTATTAGATTTACTCAGCATCATAAATACTCCTAGATATACTTAAATATCTTAGTCATCAACTGTGACAGGCGTACAGAAATACTTCGTAGTTAATAACTATCAGACTGTGTAATGCGATAAGTTGTCTATACGCATCGTATAAATCAAAATAAACTTTATATAACATCACATGAGTTCACATGAATGTAGAATGACTTCGAAGCAAATAAGTAATACAATGTGCAAAGTACATGATTTGCAAAATTTCATATGTGACATTGGGGGTTCATTCGATATTGCATAACTTATCTGATTCGATAACAAGCATCAATGTCAGAATATTTTCTTTTTCTTTCAAAGCGGTAGGAACAAATGAGAAAACGGAACTCAGCGAAAATAGATGAAACAAGAAAACGGACTGTTAATTACTTTTATTTATTTTAAGATTTAAGATCGATCCAGCCGGATTTTACTAAAACTAAACACACACATTAACTTATTAAGTGTTTCGTATTATTAATCCCGATACTGCTGTGATTAATCTACTTTATTCAATCAAACTCTATCACAGCCGGTTACGATCCATTGCTTATCAGTAAGAACGATCTTCGCGACGTTTCTCTCTCAACTCCTAAATTTTCTATCTAACAATCTCTTCATACGTGCGTTAGATCTCTTTGAAAATGCGCGCAGCGCTATCTTGCTGTCATCCACATTTGTTCCTCGACGTATATGGTACAGCATAGTAGGAAGTCCAATATAATGTACAGTAGGAAAGCAGATCATCACGCTACACATGCTTCCTGTAATTGTCTCCAATTGACTGTATTCGCCAGAGGAGAACATGATCAGATTACATCTACGTCACTTTTACATAAGAAAAAAAATTGACATTTCACTGCTGTACCGCCATTTCGTTGGGTTATGTGAAAAGTGATGTAATTCATGATGGTACATGGTACACTGCTCTCGCTTTCCAGGTACCTCGCGTGACTATAAGTGCAGTTTATCGTCACCGGCACCCAACTATAATTACCACAGTTAGGCATCATTACCGCTTCGATGATTCGACGTGTAAGTTAATGTTGGAAACGCACGTGAAATACGACGATAAGGATAATATATGGACCAGGAATTTTGGAACGTTTATGATTTTATAAGGTACCGAGGTCAGCGTCTTATTATTTATAAAGGTTTGACGCATTAAAAGACAACGCAGAAAAATCAAGCGAAGGTGAAGCATGACATGGTAGATCCCACCTAATAACAGGTTGAATTTAATGTACAAGGTTGTTCTCTTTGATCACAGATTAGTGCCCCGTCATTGTCACAAGAGTTTTAACTTTGTGGATGACTTATCGAATTTAAAACTTGATGGGAGAGTTATCTCTTTTTAATGATTCGGTTTTTTTAGACATTTTGATCTTCATCCCTCATTTTTAAGGGTATTTAAATCTGTTCGAGACTCGCGACGCGTTCGAGATCGAGAAAGAGAAAGAAATGAATTGGGAACGAGGCTGAACTGTAATGATCCCCCTCCAATTGACTGGAGGTTATTGTATGGTACCGGGACGCATTCATCAGTTGACTGATATTATATTCTCCTTGCACTTCGTGATAGTCGAAGCTAATCAACGCAACCTTTTTGAAGAAGAAAAGTACTTGCTCTCTCGTTTACCTTGACCCACGATTCTATTCATTTTCTTACGTAACTAATCATCTTCTGTGAAGAATTATTTAAAAAAGTCACGCTCGTCTAAAAATAATAATTTCTTAACAAGGCTCAATTTTTCACTGAACAGCAGCAAGTGCAGCATATTGAGAATCAATCGACTAAGTAGTAGCACTCATACACACAAATCGCTCCATAAACTTGACAAAGGTTCGTTTATATAATAAATTGATCGTAATTGAGATGATCCTGCACGAGGAAAAGATTTACTCAATTATAATGATTCTCGTCATCTCTTCCATCATTTCTCGATATTTTGTTATCGCTGATTGATAAAGTAATGAGTAATTAAATATACTGATACGAGCCATTCGCTTCTCGAGACATAACCTGCTCTCAACCTAATCTGTGAACCCAAGTGATATGTATCACGATAATTATCAGTCGGAGAAAACTTCTCGTTGCGCTGCTGCAGCGTAGCTCTTATCGAGGGACAGAAACGAGGGTACGTCGATCCGCCAGGAAATACGAGTAACGCTATAATTGAGTGACAGGGCAGAAATGTGCGGTTCGAGTGGTTGCTGCTCCGCGATAACTCACACACACACTAATAATTTTTCATGGTGCACACAGTAGTAAATATAGAGTATACAACGAAGTGAAGTAGTAGAAGAAGAATAAGAATCTGTGTACCTCCCGTTCGGTGCTCGGATACGGTATAAATACAGCCTGATTCCACGCCGAGACGTCAATCCGAGTGTCACTTTACCTCACGCTGGTGCTCCGTCGAATCGAAACATCTTCGTCGTCTTCGTCGTCTTTTCCACAACCGTGAGCACACGGAAAAACGAAAACTATCCCGAAATCGTCGACAAGGTCGACCACGTTTAAACGGGATAAGCTCGTAACGATTTGTGGCTCGGTACCATCTGCTTCAGACCAAATGTACGGTGCAACTCCCAACTTTCGTGAAATCGTTTACCTAAATGTGTCCATCTCTTCTGTCACTCCCAGATCCACTTTGTCACACAACACGTAAATCCGACATGTGTATGTGTGTGTGGGTGTGTGCGATACAACGTTTTGTAGTTTTTATACATTGGTGTAGTTTCTGAGAAGAAGTTACTATTACATCTTTTCGTGACGTTTTGTAAACCGGTTTTTACTTCGGTTTTCAATCAGACTGTCCGTTGATAAATTCAGTGGTTCGATTTTTAGGCAGAAATTGACAAATCGATAAATATGTCGAATAAATATTTTTAGCAAAGATGATCAATTATTGAATATTTTTTAATAGAGTTTATTGTTGATCTTCTTTTTTCATCAAACGTCATTAAAGTGTGTCAATAATTAATAAACGTCATTAATGTCATTTCGAATTAACAGAAGAAGGAAAAAAAATCGTTATCTTTTTTACTTTTATATAACATCTTATCGTTGATATCGATGTGACGCGAAAATAAATAATGATTACGAAATAAAGTTGTCAATGAAGATTGCGTATAATTGCAGTGATCTTCGAAAAATGACGCTGACAACTCACGAATGGTTGAACGTTGAATTCATGGAGAAGGTGTTGAAGAATTCGGAATGCGATGACTCGATAGAATTGAAGGATTTAACGACTAAGCCTGCTACCGCCAAAGGAGATAATTACACCAGCGAAATGATTCGTGCCACCGTTGAATACTCTCGTAAAAAATCGGGTCGCAAGGTAACGGAGAAGAAATCGGTAATAGTCAAGGTATCGCCATCGATGGATGGTCTCCATAAAGACATGGTAAGAAATGATTTATATTTTTACTTATTTTTTTTTTAATCGACAATCATTCTGTACGATCACATTCATAAATACGAATCATATCCGCGAACGAGTGCAGAATGAATATCGAAAATGTCTCTTTTGCTCCGTAAATCGATCTAATGAAGATCGAGAAGGTGGGACTGTTCGATACAGAAATCAAGATGATGAACACGACATTGGATAGGATGACTCACATTCTGAACGAGGATAACTATCGTTTGGGTGCACGATGTCTATACACCGAGGCCGGAGATCCGTCGTTACTTGTCATTGAAGATCTAGCACCGTTGGGCTTTCGAATGGCTGATCGTCAAGCTGGTCTTGATCTTCAACATTGTATTCTCGCAATGAGAGGATTGGCTAAATTCCATGCCAGTTCAGTAGCACTTTGCGAAAAGGTATGTCAAAATATAAATCGAATTACAATAATGAACGACCCAATGTTTACCTTGTGATAACTTCTTGGTTAGTAATTATAAAGGTATTTGTTAGAAGAGGATGTAGAATGATCCTACGAACAATTTTTTTCTGGTTTACATAAAAGGCCAACAACTGTAGCGTCTTCGTTTCCAAACTTTCATTGGAATCATTCAAAAGATAGATACCCTATGGGCATTAGCTTTGGGAATAGAAGTGTCGAAGGGAAACAGAACAAGAAAGGAAAATAAGAACAGGGTAGGGCTTTGATAAATTTATTCGAGGGCTGAAAATTTCTTTGGTTTTCCGTCTGACTTCACGAAGTTGATCTCGAGGGATCTGGAGGGTTGAAAGGTCGCCAAACGGACACCCAGAGCATCCTCTTTCTCGAAACAGCAACATTTTAGGGTTGTTCATTCTCTACCGACATCACCCCAAGGAAAACTAACCCAAACTATACTTTTCACAAGATATGTTTCTTTTTCCTTCAAGGATCCAACACCCACTACTGTGTACAACAAGGGTATTTTTCATACCGATAATCCCGAACCAATGACCAAATTCTTCACCGATGGAATGAAGACTCTTGGGACTGAATGCGCTAATTGGGCAGAATTGGAACCTGGGTAACTATTCATTTCGGACCAACATTTGAGTAAGACTTGATTTATTTTCTAATGTTTCATTTTTTTTCGGTGAACACAGTTACTCAGAGAAAATATTGAAACTGTCGGAAGTCTGTTATGATAAAGCTGCGAAATGCGCCGACCAAAACGACGAAGAGTTCAATGTGATAAACCACGGTGACTTCTGGGTCAACAATATGCTCTTCCGGTACAACGACGAGAACAAGGTTACCGATCATATTTTTGTAAGTATCGATGTATCAATGAAAGGATGATTTACGGTGGACTCGACAGACGAGAGAAGAGACAATTCGGGGTACAAAAATAGTTGACGTTTTGTACTCGAGACGCAATAGCATATGTGATAGTAGTGATAGATATACAGCAGCAAGATCCGTTCGAAGCTTTTACCGCGTCTCCTCGAATCGCTAGCTTTCGTTCGAGTACCCTCGGGAAGTCATGCAACGTGAATAATGCAATGAACTTGCCGCGAGTGTGGATTCTCTCGAAATCTCGGTACTCTATCCCCGGAGAGCTACGAGATCCGTTCGTCTCTTTCCCCTCGCACACCTGTTCTCGCGATCTTTGGCTTTCTCACTTTTTCTTCCTTTTCCCCGCGGACAAGAGCTACACGACTTCTCTCTCGACTTTCACGACTTCCTAAACACGATTCCTAACACCACCCTCGACTTCTTCAACCGTTTTCATCCTCCCAGTTCAAACTGTTATTTTTCTTTTATTTATTTTTTCTCCGTCTCTTTTCGTTCTTGAGCTATTTCATTTGCGGTTTCATTCACGGATAAATACAATCGATCTGTCATTTCTTAGTGGTTGAACACGAAATTATAGAATTTTATGAAAAATTACCTTAACTTGAAGCTTTTTAAGAATTAACTATCTTTTTACTTTCAGGTCGATTTTCAACTTTGCGTATGGACTTCACCGGCTGTCGATATTTTGTACTTTCTGAACACAAGCCCTTCGGACGAAGTGGATCTGTATCACCGAGATGCTTTGCTCGAAGAATATTTGAATACGCTGACGAACACCATGTTGAGACTTCGTTGCAAAACGAAAGCACCGACTATGGCGGCTCTCGAAAAGTCAATGATGGAGCGTGAATTTTACGGTGTACTGTCGGCGTGCTCGATTCTACCCTTGCTACTCGTCGATAAGAGTGAGGCTAAGAGTCTTGACGAAATCATGCACCAAGAAGGTGGATACGACAACCCAGCTTACAAGGGAGCGCTCTACCGTAAGAGGATGTTAAGGCGTCTCCCAGAGTGGAACGCTCGTGGATTACTCGACGTCTGATGGCTAGTTTACATAGATTGATACTTTTTAAAAAATTAGCGTTGTTGAAGAGACGTCAAGAACTTAGAGACCAATATAAACGTGATCGCTCACCTTTTCACCCAAACAAAGTCTTGTTGATGACACTCATTCTCATCAAGATTATAATGTCGTTAAAAGGCGTAGATTAGATTAGTACCACGAAAAATTGAGCAACCTTTTCATGATATCATGTACGAGGTTGATTCGGTAAACAAAAGTATACGACGAAGTATTATGTAAGTTTTAAATTGAGGGACTTTAGCGAAGAATGTAAACATGATGTAAAAACAGAATAAGAAACTTATTGATTGATAGTGTTACCTAGGCGTGATATTAGAGTACTGTACAAAGAATAACGCAAATAGATGCTATAAATAATAAAGAATTGTAAATAAAAAAAATAT
>JABMBT010004945.1:0-17315 GCA_018906895.1 Odontocolon sp. PSUC_FEM 10030002
AAATTGGTAATTAGAAGTAAATGATGAAAATTTGAATTTAATTTCAGAGTACGCAAACGAGAGTAAGTGACTTCTGCATCAGGCGGTGCGTTTACGAGAGCGATGAACGGACGCCACTGAATGTACACTGGAAACGCGTGCATCCGAGGTCGAACACGTGATGACCATCTTGGTAGCAAACTCGGTTGCTGCAACTGCAGCCTATCTGTGTTGCAGTCGACTATTATAAACAGAGGAGAGAAATGGAGAGCTGTTAACACGTGGTGTGTGTTCCAGTATCGCAGTATGCTCCGTAGTAATTCGTAAGTAGCACAAAGTTCGAAAAAGTCAAAGGATATCTATTTGATATCTAAATGATATCTTTTGGAATTGGACATCATTTAGGCATTCTTAAGAAATCCAATTTCTGATTACGAATTACGTAAAGATTTTCCCGAAATTCAAAAGCACGTTGATGACGGTGAGAAAAATTGTTCGATGTGCTCATGCTGTATACAAATTTTCATTTGTAAATCGTAGTGGGTTTAAGGTCATCGAGCTGACCAAATGGTTTGCTAACTTTTACTGATCCCTTTTTTTCGTTCCTAATTGGCGAGAATTATAAATTATGTAAATATTTTTTCGAAATCCAAAAGGACGTCGATGACGAAAATTCTTCGATGTACTCCTGCTGTATGCAAATTTTCATTTGTAAATCGTAGTGGGTTTAAGGTCATCGAGCTGACCAGATGGTTTGTTAACTTTTACTGGTTCCTTTTTTCTCTCGTTCCTAACTGGCGAGAATTATATCCTGCAGAGCAAACGTCTGCCAGTTTGCCGTACTTGTTCTCTGTTCTCGGGTCTTGAAAGTTTACTCGAGAAGCATTTCGACAATTACGTTACTCTCTGGGCACGAAGTCGTCGTATCCGGTCGCGGATTGCCAACTCGGCACGGACGGTCGTAAATCAAAATTGCCGGAGCCCGGAGAACAGCAGCTTAAAATTATCGGGGGTGTCGAGGGCTGACACCCGCGTTCACTTTGTCGTCGGAGTGATATTAAGCATCCTTGTCACTCATCGAATTGCCTTCGTCGAGTTCTCAGAAAAATTATTTTTATTGCTGCTACGTGAGACCCATCAGCAGCATAAATTTTCACTGAAACTCAGATAAATAATTTTCCACAAAAAAAAAAGATATTCTCGATAAAATTTCGGAGCAAATAAAATTTTGAAGGATACTTTAACTATATTTATATCGAACCTGGAATAATCCTGGTTAATATCCTGCTGTAATTATAGTCAAAAGTCGACGACAAAGTTTGTACGGATTGTATTCTAAAAATATACGAAGCCTTCTGTAAAGCCATAAATCAAAATTTTCAAGGGTTCGAGGGACTCGGGGGCGGTCCATGGGTTCTCCATACGTCCAGGGCTGTCCGGTCTGATCTATAGTGAGAAACTTTTTTTTATGTCAGCAGGAACGCTCCCGGGATTCCAAAGAGTGCTTCGAGAGACTTTTATAGGATTTTTCTTCCTCATTCTCGCTCGTGAAAAGGTTCACTCTGGTCAGGAAAAGGCGACCAATGTTTTTTCAGGACCAAAGTGGTTGCACTACCTGCGTTGTTACCACAAGCGAAGGGACTGTATTTTTTTTTCATTCTCACCCTAGAAAACACTCTCTGACCTGACCGTAAAAACAGAAGTACAAAAAAAAAAAAAAAGATTGATCACAGTCGAGTGCAAAGCAGTAAAAATATAACAAATATACCCAAAAACTGGCCTCAAAACTGTTCAAACGTCTCAATTTATTCTTTCATGAATAACAGAATCAAAAAATCACGAAGGGTTTGCTTTACGCCGAGACATAATACGGAAATGGACGTAAAGATCTGAATTTCAGAGAAAGGCAGAGAATTTGTTTGAAAGTACAAAAGTCTGTACATTCGCTCTCAAACATTCACATATGTATACATTACTCTTGTACCTACACTCGTCTAATTATTCAATCGACTCCACGAACTCGCATTAGCAACCCACGTTTCGTTATACGTCGTCGTGTCGCGTCACTCCGCCGTTTCTGACGTTTTAATGCTCGACCTGGGTTTTAATTTTCGTTTGACGGCACAGCAAATGCAGCAGCAACGGTACGGATGCATTGCATGCACCACTTGCACGGGGCAGAGCTGTGGTGCATCGTTGCGAGTTTGCAACGCTCTGCATTGCGTGACGCCTTATTAAATTAACGGTGGGCGTTGCGGGCTTCGCGATATATAGGTGAGCAATGCTTTCCTTTCTCTATTTGTTTCTCGATGAATTATTATAATAAATCGATTCGTGTTGGGATAACACTGTCGGTATGTAAACTTGTAGCGAAGGCTTCACCCTTCGATTTTTTTAAATTTACTGTACCGATGCTGAGAAATGGACGAGTCATTGCTCCGAATCGTCTTGCATGTTCAACGTCGTTTGCTCGAAGGATGATTTCACTCTGATCCAGGGTTAAGAACGGCAGGTGAACCCGGCAACTGTCGGTTAAGACAAAGATAGGAAGCTTTCCGAGCTGACAACTTCAATGAGATACCTGAACTGACCGTACAAAGTATACCCATCGAGTGGTAGAAATACACCTGTCTTATCTCCTTGAAAACAAACTCAAAACTGTCTCGGACCCTAACAACTGTATTAAAGCCTTATCCGACAAAAACATATTCATTGCAACATTACAAACACGTTTGACATAGAAAATGTTGTCATTTTTTTCAAACAAGTGTTTTACAAGAAGAAATTTGTGATTGGAAAGAATTATATTTTAGTTTGCAAGATTATCAACTATATTATCGTCTCATCCTATAAAACATTCATTGCGACATTACAAACACGTTTGACATAGAAAATGTTGTCATTTTTTTTCAATCAAGTGTTTTACAAGAAGAAATTTGTGGTTGGAAAGAATTATATTTCAGTTTGTACGATTATCCGACGCTTTCGCACTTGGCGATTGATCGTCCGAGTGTCGGACAACCAAGCGTTTCTCATTGAATAAATGTAAGTTGAATTTACCTGCAAAGCGGGACAGCTACGATGTCTGTACTTCCTGGTTGCCAGTTCCCACCAAGGTATAACGTTATTGTCATTGCCTCGGGGTTTCACGGGATCGCTGACAGCGTGCTCGTACAGTGGCTCGAGAACAGGCGCGTTACCCGATAAACGTCTTGATGTATCGTTGACGCGTTGTTCTTTCGAAATGTTACCGCGTCGTGGCAAAGTAGCGAAACTACCTGCACTCGTGCCAATTGCGTTAAATACCACACCGTTCGATCTTGTTCCAGCATCCTCGGATTCCAGAGAATTGTGTCGAGTTCGTGATTTCAAAGTGGACGCTCTATTGGCTGGTTTATCTATCCTTGGCTCGAGACACGACTTTTCGTTTTCGTCGGGAAATGGTGTAATCGTCGTTTGCAGAGTCGGTGAAGCTACTTGGTCGACGTTGAGTCGATCCTCTCGGATAGTTCGCTCTAATTGACCCTTCAGAATGACCTCGGTCGCGTCCATCAGGTAAAATGGAACGAAATCCACGGAACCGTTCGAAGGATCGTTCGTGCTGTCGTTTCGAGATCTGACGTCGAGTGTGCTCATACAAGATCTTTGCAAAGCTCCTTGGTCGTTACGAGAAAGTCTTTCACCGTCCAGAACGTCTTCGCTGGATTTGTGCAAAGGTCTCGTCGACGTCGTCGACGTTTTCGATCTCCTGTAAGGCAACGTGCCGTATCTTCTTTCCTGACAAAAATTCTTCACGTTCTCCATTTGCACTTGAATCTGACTGTCGTTTCTCAAACATTTTTCATTTTCGTAATCGTCTCTCGAACAAAATTGAACGTGCGAATTCGAGGATGAAAACATTTTTGGTTTACAATCGCGTTTCTTATTTCCTATTAAAGAAATTTCGTCGTTATTGACGTCATCCTCGTCATCGTCATAATCTTGATCGTTGACTCGGTCGACTCTGGATGAGCAACGATTTCGACGAACAGTTCCAGTGGAGTTTGCGGACGAAACACGCGAACGATCTTTGCTGGATCTCACAGCTGCACGTTCCGTCGTCATCTTATTCTCGTTCTTCGACTTTTTCCCTTTCTTCGTCGTGTTCTCGTCGTTTTCCAACTGGAGCTCGAGGTCAACGATCTTTCCTTGCCTCGATGATCGTGACTGAGTACCAGCTGGATTTATATTGCCGGTTGTGGCATCGGAAACGTAGCTTTGATCTTTCTCCCGCAAGGTCGTCGGGTCCAGCAACGTCTTATTTCTGCTATTACAGCATTTACCCTTGTTACTGCATTTACCGTGGTTAGTACCATCGACGATTCCTTCTCCCCGACTGGAACTTGAATTTCTCCGAACAATCGATCCCACTTTAAATCGATCTTCCTGACAGATCCTAATAAGAAGATGATCCTCGATAGTTTTGCGTTGCAAAGTTCCTTGAGATTTCGTTGTTCTCCGATGATCGGTCTTGCCATCGGCTCCTCTCGATGACCTCATAGTAACGAAAACGTCATTGAAACCGGAATTGTTATCGTAACTATCCGATTTTTTAATATATTCGAAATTTCTGTCTTTCCTAGAACTCTGAAGATTCTGCGGGATACTCGGATGTCTCGGTAACTCGGTGAGAGTCTCGCTGATCGCGTACAGGGATTCCATTGATTTCGTCGATGAACTCGTCGTCGTCGAACCGGTCGAATGTCTCGACGAATTATTTTCTATCGATGACGAACGTGGCAATAATTTTGGTGGTAATTTTCCGTAAGAATTGGGACGCGTTCTGGCAGACTCCCTGGAGGAATCTCTCGAGAGATTCTTCGGGATCTTGAAATCGAATCTGTTCCCTCGATCGTTATCCTCGTCCCGATCATTTTTCCTAAAAATCGGTGTTCCCGGGACACGATCGTCGCCGTTTTCACCGAAATTCGGTGAAATCGGTGGCATCGGTGCGAGAGTATCTCTTTTTCTATGAAATCCGGAATAAAGATGATCCTCGCTCGTTTCGTCGAGCAACGAATCGCTCGACCGTGGAATTTTGTTGATAACACCGTAAGCTGAATTTCTCGTGTTCGACGTCGACGAACATCTCAACTCCTCGTAGCTTTTGTCGATTTCTGCGATATTTCTGTTTATGTCTTCGATGTAACGAGCGGTTGTTCTGTACAGATCGCCACTGGGAACATAATTTCCATCGGCAGTCAATCGACAATCGAAAATGTTGTCGCAGTTTGATTTTGGTACATTAGGCACAGCGTAGATCGGCTGCCTCGAACTTTTCTCATTGTCGATCTTTGAATCATTCTCACCATCGACTTTGCCTTCGGATCCTTTTTTCGTCACTCTTTTCCTACTTTCATTGGGAACTGTAACATAAACGTTCTTCAAAGATTCTATAATTTCATTCTGAACGATCAATGCATTTTTGTCGATTACAGATCGAACTTTATTTGTTTTATCGTCATTTTTTAAAGATTTTTCATTTTCTCCAGCATCCTCCGCAGGTACAGTATCGTACAAGCGTTCGTGAGTTTCTTCGCTATCGATATTGTTTCCTTGATCGCGATCCAAGTGATTTTTACTGCTGGAAAAAGTGTTGAGGATTATTTTTTCATCTCGAGGATCGTGGATACAAGATTCCGAGGATTTTGCTCCTCTTCTCAGAGTTCCATAGTTTTCCAACAGTTTGTTCTTGCCGGTATCCGACCACCTTGGTATCTGGTGAACGAGTTCGGACGCCAGAGGAGAATTCGAAACTCGAGGAAGTGCGTATGGACCTCCAGCATCCTTGAGCAATTCTTCGGAATCGGATCTGTACACAGCTCTTGGTCTGCTTCGACCTCGTGCTCTTATAGTCGCGTAGCCATCGTGAACTCTTCTCGAGCAAACGTTAAGATCCATTTTTCTTTAATCCTATTCCTCCACCTTTTCGATCGTTGTGCAACGCGACGTCGAGGTGTAAAAACGTCTAAATGGCACTTTCCATGCTGAGTAACGAAATTTCGAAGATTTGGTTGAAAAGATCGTTTAGATAGATGCAACACTGTAAAAAAAAAAAAATGCTCGATTGGAAAGTTCCTTTGGTTCAAACTTATTTTTGTCACGCACCTAAAATAGTGATAATAACGTTCCCGTTTCGTTGCGTTTGTCGTGAATGTTTCCAATTTTTTACGATCACAAGTATAACACTTTTCTTAAAAGCACTTGGTTCTTCGGGCACTTTTTTATTAGCATTAACGGCGACGATGACGACCTGTGTGAGTGGAATATTCAGTACCGTAAATATTCATTTCTTATTTTACTGTCTTATCCGAAATTGCTCTCCACCTACTCGGTTCTCGGGACCAAAGAAATTCTGGATTATCGGTTCGAGAAATTGGACTAAATTCAGTATAATAATATTACATGTGTGCGTTCTGTACAAGCGAAACATTTGGAATGAACAGGGGAGACGGATCCGAGATACGACGTAACGAATTCTCCAGAGATAAGAGTGATTATTATTATAATATTAGTATCGTGTTATTACTCCTTGATTCTGTTTGGTGGGTCCCGAATCATTATATAAACTATCGGCGTGCGTGACCTGTGGCCCGGCTGAAGAACCGGCCAAAAAGATTACGATAAAAGTATTTAAAGAAAAAAAAAAGGGACCAAATGGGCTTGAAAAAACACGATAAGGGATTTAGATAATTAAACATCTTAACATATCAACGATGAGAGTAGACGATGTAGTATTAATCTAAAAGTTTCGTATAGTTTAGTCAGTATAGGAATAGTGGAAACTTGGGATTCAACGAGCGATTCGCTCTAATCCCGAGCAGAGTGACCCAGATCGATACGACCACTGGTACAAGTATAAGCACAAGGCTTTTCTTATCGGCCATACGAGAGTCGTCCAGCAGGAGTACGAACAGTTGCGATCGTAAATGACGGTATAGTCCGATGTAACGTCCCAACCAATAAGCACGAATGGACCATAAAGTTACAGGCCACGACTATTCCAATTTCTCCTGCATCAACGTTTATGATGAAAACTGTACCACACAGCCTCCGATTCGACATCTCATCCACTCTCGTGAAATCTATAGTGTACCGAACTCGGCGTTAGCGTCTACGACGCGTAACGCGCGATTCACGATAAGGCCCCTGAGGCGAACACGAGAGCCAGGGATAAAACGCAACAGTATACTGCGATTAGATCCGTGAGTGGCGAGTAATAATAATTACTATCTCTCGGGTTAATTTCAAGTGCTAAATGTTTTAGCTCAGCCATCTGGGACGATTCTTATGTATGAAATGAGTGTGTTTTCGCAGCTTGGAGCATCAGCTACGTAGATAAGGTTTCCAGATTTTTTTTTAATCCGATAAAGTTCCGGGGTCAATTTAGAAAGACGAACTTTTGATGTTTTATTATTCTTCTGGATTTAGTATTCCATCAACGCTGATGACAGAGGAGCAATTTTTGTAATGAATTTGATATCACGAATTAACGATGTCGAATATCTGCAGACGTGAATGAAATTTCTCTCCTCGACCTTACGAACTTCCTGATAATCTTCCAGGTATATATCTGATACATATTATGGTAATATTCGAATTAAATTGACGTGACCAAGATGTTGGGCAAGGAGTGCCAGAAGCGGAGCAGAGATTATCTCTGCATTGTTTCATGTCACACCGAGTCTTGTGCGAGTGCACGATCATTAGTGAAACTGGATCGCGAATGTAGGAGAAGAGACGTCGGATAGACCCCCAGAGAGAGAGATACCGAAGACCGGAGACCTTGAATGCAACGGTTCTTTGGCCAGCTAGCCAGGAAATATTCGAGTTGCATGGGTATGTTGTTGTACCGTATACAGTAAGGACAGTATAAACTTACTATGAATACCCATCCAGGAGTTTGCTATGTTCACTGGCATGGCATATACAAAGACTTTGTATACTTGGAGATTCGCCGTAGGCAAGCCTCGCTATAAGTACAAACTTGTTGTGCAGACTCACAAACTTACAGGCCTGAAGGCTTTGCGTAAGTATTGTGCAAGGCATATTCATGGATACCACGGAATTGTGAGCCTTTTCATCGCTTCGGCAACCCAGGAACACGACTTCGACACTCGGGAACGCCATAAAGCTTTACCATCGGCAAAACGGCAGCCACAGCAACATCAGAATGTCCGGATTCCCCGGACTTTCCGGAGCGTAGTACGCTGCCGGTCAGCTGCTGCTGCAAGTTGGCGATGAAGCCAAGATACAGAACAAAACTCGTCGAGAGACCACTGCCATCGGCACCCTACGATTATCCAGGTATGGGTGGCTCGCCGTGAGACTTCCTTCGAGTTTCTCCATAGCAACTTCTCCGTTGCTTCGAGCAAGCTTCGAAGAATTGTATGGAGCACAGTATGCCAGCATTTCGAACGCTTGCCGAGTTTGACCAGCCGCAGCGAACGATGTTACGTCTTTCACCATGTTAGGTAATCGCGTTGTTTTCACGTTATGCCCAGAAGACAGGGGCATCGAACCAGATTGCCGGTGGCTACTAACTGGCGAAACCATCAACATCAACATCGTCATCATCATCATCATCATCATCATCATCATCATTATCACCGTCGTCGTCGTCGTCGTCATCAGCGATCTCGTTAGACTTGTTTTTTTCTGTACTTTTCATTTTTCTTTCGCTGATACCTTTGAAAAGAAAAAACGATGTGGAAGGTAAATCAGACCGAAGGTACATGGTGATGTCCACACCCTGCGAGCCAGAGGCCTGTGATCAGTCTGATCGTCGCGAGAACCCAAAGATTCCCGCGGGTACTCACGCGCCTCAATTAACCCACTTGATCGTAAACGTGACGGTGGCCGGACGAGAGTACTCGTCATCGGATTGCAGTATCGTGGCTGTAGTAGTAGGTAGACCAACGTGTCGGATGCATGTTGCATTATCGTAGGTATCATGAGATACTATAGCTGGTGCAAAGGGTGTGGGAACTAGGTGGTAGTGTAATGCTGCTATCGCGTGTCACAAAAGACTTTAGTTCGTCACTTTTAAGCAACCTAAAAAGTAGAAACGTGAGCAAATGAAAAGAAATATGTATTATGGCAATTTTCGATCGATTCGTCGGTAAACAAGTGTCATCGTCACCCGTTGGAGGTTCAATCGGAAAAGACTATAATGATCTAGGTGAATTATTCCAATGTATTCATATGAGAAGCAGTTAGGAAATTTCAGACAGGTCTGAGAGATTATTTTTGATTTTGAAGCGACAACACAAAATCAAAGTAGAGGTATAAATGATTACGATAGAGTGACGCAATGACCCTCGGATCGGATCACGCGTTAAGGCGACTTGTCGTTTCGTTTTCGTCTTAACTCGGTATAATCTGTATTTTTTCATTATTTCATTATATTTCAAAGGAACGGCATAGATTTTTTTTGTCAGTGCTACGTTTTGCGATACACTCGCAGGTTGCACGTTGACGGACTAGCAAAGTCGTGCGTTGACGCGCTCTTTGAAAGAATAAATTGCCTCCACCACGAGAAGAGGAAGACAGGATCTGTGTGGAATGGTGACCGCGCTCGTTGATGGCAAAGGAAAAAGTGGAAGATGCCGCTGAGGGCAGAGACACGGTCGGGTTTCTTTGCTCTCGAATGTCGGGACTCGTCGTTTCCAACGGCGAAGGATTCCTCCGCGAGACTTATAAGCTTTGGCTGTGTAACGCTAAGACGATGCCCAGACTCTCTTGTGTCGCGCCTCGGGCGAGCTAACCCACTCGATGCGAATTTTTCCTGGCTAAACGTATCGACTTCCATCGTCAGTCTCGTACAACTATAGATTACTTATAGTTGTATCTAATACAGCAGATGACATCAATGCGTTCGTGGCTTCCAAAATCAGTTTTTTCGATTTTTCTCCACTCGAAGCTAAGAGAAAAACTCGCAGTGATTCGTAATCAGCGGATAATTTTCATCCACGTGCAACTCGAGAGTCTAAAAGTCTCGTCTTGGATCTTTTCAACCGCTGGCATCACAACTTCTGTGCATTTCTATCTTGATGCGGGAGCAACAGCAGCGTGTCTCTCGAGATAAGATAACTTATCGTGCGTTCTCGTACGCTTGAGCTCGATGAGGAAGAACAGATAATACTCTGACGCTACCGAATCTGGCCTCGACAAGAGACTTCCGAGTTTTTCTCTTCCATCATTTTTCTTTGACCCTCTAAAAAAAAGATAAAAAAAAATACACTTTCCTAGGACAATTTCTTCTTCAACCTTTCTGGAACATTTTTGCAGAATAACCATCAACACGATTTCCAAACTGACTCCATACTCAAATGCTGAGAGTATCCCGAGGCAAGAGAGGACACTCAACAACAAGTCCAACTCTAGTCGGTCAAAAACGTGACGATTTCTTAGACATTATCATCAATTTACTGGGAATTTCCTTCCCTATTATAATCTTTACTGGAAGAAAGATACCGACAGGTACCTTTCCCAATACTCCACACGGATGCTGGATAATTTTACTGAGAACAGTTCTGTATCTAACGACCCAACTTTCCATCCTCGATGTAGCGAAAATTATTGGAGATTTGTGAGTTATCCTTCGACCCAAGTTCCTCTCTCGTATTAACCCTAAATTAGTCAGTAAACTCGATGCTCCTCGGAGAGAACATCGCGATTAGAGTTCAACTTTGAGAATTCCTTGATTACTTCGGATGGCCAGGATGTCTAGTTACTCGAACCTGAATAACAGAGAGAGAGAGAGAAGTAAATGAGGCTGAACGAGTTTCAATATGTGCTCGTTTTGCTCGTTTCTGGTCTCGTCGAGCGTAAAACAAATGCTGTTACAGTAGTATGTGAAACACTCTGGCTATTCTTTCATTTATCGCTCACCAGAGACCGAGCCCACATTCTCAGCAAAACAATGCCCATCTCGCGGGCATGCACGAAGCAATGCACCAGAATCGTCTTCCGCGACACTATAATACGCCGACTGCAGCGATCTATACAGAATTCACAAGAAAAATTACCATATTTCAAACTCCGTTTCTCGACCTACTCTATTTTACACCGAAAAAAGAGGTCTCTGCAAACAAAAGTCCGAGTACGAACAGCGAGGATAATTCGGACATCCAGATGGCCAGAAAAACTTTTCCAACGATGACAACGAAGATAATAAACCTGGACCAGGACTCTCGATCTAATTAAAATTTAATCACTGGAAAGCAGCTTTGACTTTGCAAATTTTCTCAATTAACCGAAGAATCTCAACCGTGAAAGCGAACTAAATATAGAAATATGATAATAATTTTCACTTTGAGGAAAATGAACGAAAAATTTGTAATGCAGACAACAATAATATAATCTTCACGGTTCAGTCTTTGTATTATTATCTCGACTTTCCATAAAAGGAAAATAGTTGTGTTATAAAATACGTAGACAACATTATTGTCGAGTATCTCGCGTCCTGGCGTCATAAGGAGAGACAAAAGACACAACGACGAAGAGAGTTTTAATAAGTCGAGAGCTTGGATTGGTCGACTAGTTGGCTTCAATCAAGTGACGGGGTCTTCGGTCCTCTCTCGAGGGCCGGAGACCTCGTTCTTCGTCTCCGTATTCTTATAGCGGAATAAATATATAGTCTATATGTACAGTCGTAGTAAAGCCGCGTTTTGTCGGATGTACGCGAGTGAGTATCGCGCTGTCTCGAATTAAATCGACTCTGAGGACGCAGGGGACGTGAATCGAGGGCTGAAGACGAGCACGAGGAACGCCGCGAATGCGTTATTATCGTGTACCGTCATTATTCAGACGTGCCGCGGTTTCACCTCTGTACAAAATGAATAAGACGAAAGATACTGTAGAAATTGTACCGAGGCGCCTTGGGACCAGTCGATCCTTTTGCTCGTCGCGAATCTATAAAGTATAAATTCTTCGTCCCTTGGCTTAAAGTATAAAATCTTCGATACGAACGGAAACTGATAGAGACACTGAAAATAAAACAAGCTCGCCACAGAAAATCATTAGTATCTTCCGAGTTTTTTTTTTTAGTTTTATATATTGAGACCGTTATTATCGCGATTGCACAGTCATTAGTCACATTTGCAGTGGTTTTCACTTTCGTATTCGATAAAATTTCAATAAAAAGATCTATAAAAAAATGATAGGTACACGAATTGAGAGTGTGAGTGTGAAAGATAGTCATTAGAAATGAAACTTGGGCGATGCAGAAGGCATTTCTTCTTTTTATTTTTTAATGATCGAAGCTGGTAAGCGCGTTATTATCGAGAACATCGTCATTAATCGTCCGTAGAGCGGCTTTAACTTTCTAACTAATACAACAAAGAAGATCAATCAATTTGTTTGCTCGACGCGGATCAATGAAGTTATATAAAAGAGTTACTCGAATAAAGCAGAAGCAGCGGCAGAACGGATAGTCGTAGGAAATCATTTGTTATTCGTTGATTTTTTTCCCTCTTTTAACGATTGGGATTGGTAAGAAAGTTGCCAATCATATTTCGATGGCATAACGTCAATAAAAACAGCGAGCCCACATCAGAATCTCAGCGATGACGACGTCGTCGTCGCTCTTCCACTCGTCCCTGTACGCCAACAATAAGGGCCAATTTCGAACTATTATATCAACTATTATAATCGAAGAAGGGCTCCCTCCCTTCCATCATCGTCAACGTCACAGTCCCCTCGCTTTGTCGTCTTGGTCGTTGTTAGAGAATCAATCTCACAGCGAAAGGGAGAGATGCGAAGGGGAATTATAATATCGACTCTTCTGCGAGGGACTTAAAAATTTACTCGAATCATCGTTATAATCTTCGCTTTATTTATTTAATTTCCTTCGCCCAAATATACAAAAATTGAACTTTTAGGAATATTTAAGAAGATAGAAGAAATATGAAGAATATTTATTTATCAGGGAAATTAAATTAATTCGAATGATGCATAATCGATGCTCGCGGATAACCGAGAAGTTATTAAGAGCTGTAGGAAAAGATTTCGAATGTTTGCTATGTCATAACAGCAGCGCATCGTCTCGTCATCTCGTCCGAGCATCGGAGTCTGTGGAATCTCCGGAGACTTACACTCAGACTCTACACACGCCTCACCGTTTAACATATATAATTATACGAGAGTCGTTTAAACGCGACGTTTCTTCATTCGTTTCTTCGTCGCGTTTTTC
Organism: Odontocolon sp. PSUC_FEM 10030002; assembly: GCA_018906895.1. Taxonomy (NCBI): domain Eukaryota; kingdom Metazoa; phylum Arthropoda; class Insecta; order Hymenoptera; family Ichneumonidae; genus Odontocolon; species Odontocolon sp. PSUC_FEM 10030002. Next base: position 13,214 of record JABMBT010004945.1, read on the forward strand.
AATAAAAAAAATACTCATAAGAATTGCTAATCCAGCTGTATATTGTGATCGCGCAGGGACAAACGACGAGAGTTTATAATCGATCAAGGCTGTGGCATATCGTCGCTGCTATTTTTTCGTTATTACAGCATCGCGCTGCGTCGCTGACCAACGCGTTAAATTTATTCCAATTGCTGGGTGTGTTCCGTTGGAATTAACTGCGGAAACGTTGTCTACCGTCGCGACGGAAATTCTGCAATCCTACATAAATATTCCCGGTTTCCGTAAATCGTTGACACGAAAATTCTAAATCGATTTCCGATTTGTCAACGAAAATCATAATTTTTGATTATAGAGATTTGTAAAATGTTACGACTGTAAAGAGTATACAGCTATAATATACAGCGTGCTGTATATTATAGGGTAAAGACTGGGAATTGCAATGCTCGTCGCGCTTCGCCAGTTTACCAAACCCATCTTATTCTCTGTCTCAAGATCCCACGAGTATACATTTTCCTCGTTCGTTAAAGTTACGATAGGTGAAGAACCGCAGCTGGGTCGAGGTGCTAAAAGCGGTAGCCGCACTCACGACGACCGACGTGCGAGTGTCCTTCGTGCTTATCGATACGTGAGTCGCGTTCAAAATGCACTTGGTTTTGAAAACACTCTGTCAGAAAAAGAAAAGAAAAATACACATTACCAGTAAAATACTTGAAACATATCGTTAAGCTAAAAATCGTGTAATCGAGTAATTTCTTTTTCGTTCTTTTAGGAAAATTGAAAATTTCCATATGAAAAAGTCTCGACTATTGTGTATTTAGAGTTTGGATTGTCAAGTTTGTTAATTGGCCTTATCAGCCTCGTTATCCGAACGAGCTACTCGAGTAACTCATTTTCCCTATCGTGCTGTTCAATGTTCCCTCTTATCCGCTGTTATTACTCAAGTTTCCACGCCGTCTAATTTCTCTTGGATCTTTAATTTACCCCTTCCCCATCGTCCTTTGCTCCGTTAGTTTAAATCAGACAACTCGAAAAGGGAGAAACGAAATGACGAACGACTTGGTTCGTTCCGCTTCTGTTTCTCTATTTATCCTCTTTTTCTCGTTCCCTATTTCGCTCCGAGTTGGCTGATTCGCGGATCAACGAGACGGCCAGACGCGATCGCTCTGAGTCTCGCGTTGAAAAGAGAAATGGTAAAGAAAAGAAGGAAGAAGGAGGAGAAGACGCGATGGGAATCCCTGATGATCCTTCGGGGTGGCTAGGCGAACCTCCGAGGTTGCGTCGTTGAACGTTGCAGTTTGTAATCCATGACGCCGAGGCTTTTCTTGAATTTTTATATCTCTCCTTTCTTATCCCTCGCTTGTTATTCTCCAGCGTTGTGGATCCGAGGATAGTAACAAACGATTCTTTGCCTTATACGAAGAAACGGGATCTATCGTAATGGAGTTTGATATCCATCTTTCGGAGCAAACCGGATGTCTCCTCGTTTACTTCGAGTTATCTATCTATAACGACTAAAACTTAAAATTACGAGAGACGGAGAGCAATTCCAAATAAATATAGTCTATGCTTTTTGTTTTTTTTTTTTTTTAACGAATTCTTCGCGTTTGATCGAACCTTTTTTGCGTCACGATATAAATATCCCGATGATGCCGATGATGCGTGATCTCAGAAACATCGAATAACACGTTGATCAACATAGCGATTTATGCGATTTTACACTGTGAATATTCAATTATCGTCGTGCACTCGAATACACTTTAACGACTTGAATAATAAATCGACGATTCTCGATCGACGATCAAGTAAAACAAAAACGATTTTTCATACTCGTTAACAATGAGCGATGAATTATAAAAACGACGAGTCGATGAATAACAAAAAAAAAGCACTTTGATCTCGCGTCACTGAATTCCGTATTAATTGCACGCGCGTTTGTCATGATCGTCGCTCATGATCGATCGCTGTTGCAAAATCGATCGAGCGACTTTTCCATGAGTTTTTTCTTCGTTTCTTCTTTTACGAAAACAAACAACAACACGATCGGTTTTCGAAGGGAAAAGGACGAGAATACATCCCGAACGTTGTTCGATGCGCGTCTTGGCGCAGACTGAAACGAGTAATGCAAGACAGTGCGTAGAGCAGCGTAGAGTACCGATCCCCACTCTGGGAACTCGAGATCGCAGAAGCGCTTCGAGCTACTCTCGAGCTACTCTCGAGCTACCGGCAATTTCATTGGTCAGGGAACGATGACCTTCCCCGTTCGCCTCGTTGGTGCTCTGCCAATCGGCAGTCGGAAGTATCGGTAGAAAATCGACGGGGATCGGTGGATCGGAAAGATCTGTGCAGCGTGTAAGATCTTAACGAACGCGCGTAACTATAAAAAGGCACATTGGCCACGAAGAATTCTCGGCATTCCCGACATTCTCTGTGCGTGCTTTGAAATGAAAGAAAGAAAGATAAAAAGAAAAAATGGAAAAAAAAAAAAAGATCTATAGTGTATCTTCGCCTTGTTCAACGAAGCGATAATTGTTATGAGATACGGATGACTAAAAATCTTTTAGTTACGAAGAAATTGTTTAACGTTTTGATAAAAAAAAAACGGATAGATAAAAAATAATCAAGTTGAATTATTAAACTCACGTTCGTGGATAGCTGACTAGTCAACGAATGAACTTTTTCCTGCGCGTCGAGCAATTCCCGTCTGAGTTTTCTCAACTCGTGGGCCTGTTTCTCCTCGGCCGAGCTGTACAAACTACTCGCGGTCGATACCAAAGAAACCGAGGAACCGTGAACTGTAAAACAAAAGTACAGTCGAAAAATTAGTTTCGAGCTAAAGATTCGAGATAATTCAATTGGTAAATCGTACAGGCGTGTTGTATCTATCGTTATATCGATACTCACTATCGTCGTCCTTGTGAACGTGTTGATAAAGATTCGGCGGTTGTCTCGAGGAGTGCGTGGGCGTCGGCGATGTCGGCTGAGACCAATGTTGTCCGGCTCCACCGGTCGATCCCACAGGAACGCTGTAATAAGGTTCAGCACCAACACCAATTCCTATTCCGACACCTTCCTCGCCGACCGACGAGGACGCTCCGCTACCACGTGCGAGCATCGATGGATACATCTTTTCGCTCTTGGTCGACCTTTTGTTTCAAGAAAATTGGAAAAAATTCTTCTTATCGATACGTTTACATTCTCTCGTTTGCTTCAATGATTGTGCAAAGGCTCTCGCGTCAATTCGTTCGATCATATTCGTTTAATTATAATAATTGAGTTCAGGGAACTCTCGGGATTCGCAACGGTGACGGAGCCGTGTAAGCGTGACGAGTAAAGTCACTGCGGTAATCGGATTGATTAGTAATGAATGACCGAGGGGAGGATCGTACCGCGGGAACCGCGAGTGATAGATCCATTCTGCGGTTAATCGTTTTTCTTTCATTGACAAATGTAAACGTGCGAGGGTAAAGAAATAATTACGCATATATGTATATGTATATGTATATGTATACGTAAGCGGATGAAAAATACGAGTTGAGTCAAGGATCACTATTACAGATCCGTAGATCTATACGTTTACGTAATAAAGAGGACTTGCTTAATGCTACTGTTTCAACGCTTAGAAGTGGGAATGGAACATCGAATCGCACACACACACACACACACACACGCACACACACACACACACACACACGTGACAGATACAAAACGGGAAACATGAATAAATTTTCTATATACTTTAAGTTACGTTTAGCGTGAGCGGGTATTCCCGTAAATACGTGTTTAATACACAAAAACGCGGAACATCAAAGACAATCGTGTAAATATATAGTACACGAAAGCTTTCACATTCCCCGAGTTTCATGTAACGTGTATCGACAGTTTAGCAAAGAGTAAAAAAAAAGAAAGACAGAGCGAGAGACACTGGACTCAATAGCACATTGAATGTGATGGAAAAAAAAAAACGACGCGCGGAATTATGTCACACGTGCGTATTATAGGAAAAGGGATTCTCACTACCTTGGGAAAGTCCTGTCCCGCAGATAGCTAAAATTGCATCAAACGCTCAATGTTAATCTCCCGCAAGATTTCAAAGACCGTTTAATTGTTTTTAAGACTTTTC